>JANZLQ010000079.1:78097503-78119522 GCA_026212715.1 Elanus axillaris | reverse complement strand
ATATATAAAATATACAAAGCAAAAGGGAAAGCCACCACTGGTATGGCCAAGAGTCTTCTGTTTCACACTGAGAGCTGAGTGGGTTTTGTGCATCATTTTTTCTCCTGTTTTAGCACACGACAAATACATACAGTGTGGAACTCCAAGCTAGGTTAGATTTATCAGGTATTTCTCTTGTTTGGGAGCAGGCAGGTTTGATCGAGAGACTTGGGAGGAACTGTGTTCCCTCACACCTGCGTATCTACCAATGCCGTATCGACTTAGAGCAGCAAGACTTGAAGCTTAGCAGAGGTTCACTGAAAGGAACTTCTTTTTCCTTAGTTGTGTCTTATTTTGTGATGATTAAACCATCTTACCCTAGAGACATGGTGGAAAATGCAAAACCAAATCTCTTACTGTTTCTCAATGAGATGCTTACGTTTAAACTAGATTAGGAAAGAATAACTGTGATGAGCACATTAAAATCAGGGGAAAACAGTAATATTTGGCATTGCTGAAAAAGAATTGCCAGTAATCTTTTATATATGGCTTAATATGACCAAGTGCATTTTTTTCTGAACCAAATGCAATTAAATTTTATCAGTGTGGTATTATCTAGCAGAGGCAAAGCATAACACTTACATTGGCATTTGGCTTTTTTGTCCTAAGCTACTGTCTTTTCCCATTCATCTCTGCTTTGTAGGTGGGTGAAATCACTCTGGAGTTGTCTCCGAACAGACAAATCTGTGTCATGGCTGTGTGGCCATGATGGGTGCCCAAGGGGAGTATGAATTAGTGGGCTCAGTTGCAGAATCTGATCCATTTCTGATCATTTCTATGGGGAGTATTGAAAAACGTTAGTACTATGGAAAAGAGACATCAAAATATTTTGATGCAAGGGGATTGAATTGTGCTTTGTGAACCTGGGAGAATTTGGGATCTTCTCAGCTGACAGAACGTCCTGTCCTTGGAGCTTGAAAAAATTGTGAGTTGGTTTGAATTTGTGAGTTGGTTTTTGCTGTTGTTTTTTGGTGGGTTTTTTTTTTTTTTGGTCAAATATTTGAACATTGTCAAAATACTGTTTTGGACATTTGCAAAGGAAAATATTTGGAATATTATTAACCTAAATTTTTGCTTTGAAATTTGAATATATTTGTACTTAAAAACAATATAAGAAAAGGTCAATTTTTAGAGCTGTTAAAACAAAATTCTTCATTTGAGGTATACTGATGTATTTTTTATTTCAGTTTACAAATGTATTTGAGGTTTTGAGCTTTCATCCCTCAGTGGGATGAAAATAATGAAGAAAATAGCATTCATGCAGTTTCTTACCACCTCTATGCATGATACATTACTGCAAATTAATTCACCTTAAGTATTCATGCTTTATAGAAAACAAAGGTGTTTTTTTCATGAAAGATTTTCTCTTGAATAGCTTTTTTTTCCCCTCTGGCATACATTCCTTCACTCCCTTCTCCCTCAAGTCTGGTAAATAACAAACGCATTGTCCTCCGGGACTTTCAATATGGCACACGCTCTTAAGAGAACTCAGGTAAGGGATGACTTAAAGGAGGAGAAGAATTGTTTCATTTGTGGTGTTTTCTAGTTTTATGACCTTTCTGTGAGTTTAGGCCTGCCTTCTTTGTCCATCTGATTATTTTTTAAACATATTAGAGAATGAGAGAGAAAGAGGTACCACTGGGTATTGCTTTACAATCTAAACAACGTAATAATAGTATTTTATATGGAAAGTTACAAGGGAATAAATCACCTCTCTAGAATATTAATTTTGAAGAGGAACGACATAGAAGCATTTTAAGGCTGTCTATATCTGACGCAGATTCAGACATGAGTTTTGTATCTGTAGCCATTGTTGAAAAAAGAGCAGAGCTTGCCAAGATTTTTTGACATACTTAGCGTCAAACACTGAAAGTCACCCTGTTGATTTACATCAAACTAAGCATTTAGGTAAAACTAAGAGACATGGTGGCAAGTACCAGTCATGAAAATTAGGCCCTCTCCCATAGGAGAATGAAGCGGAAAGGTAGAAATCTTGACTATAACAGTAGTTGATGACATTTTAAGCTCAGTGACTTCCTCACACTTATTTAAGTGTGACCGTTTCAATGTGACCATGCTCTAATATGATTATGGTCATTTATGTTGGTCTGATGCACTTGCAAGGAGTCAAAGCGTCTTCAGTGCCGTTCTCTCTTGGCCCCTGCCATGTGCTGACCCACATCAAAGCCTTGAACACAGGTGCCAAAAGCTCCAGACATGATAAAGTGTATGTGGAAAATATGCAAATCATCCTCAGGAAGAAATTTCCATTTCTGTACCAGTAGTTTTCACTTTAATCCTTTTGCCTTGAAGATTTCATTTCCTTGGAAGAAGGGGGAGGAAGGGGATGGATAATCGCTCTCTAGTTCCATTTCTGTTGTTGCAGGGCCCTGATACTGAGATCCCATTTCTCAAGCTTTATTGACTTTGATAAAAGCCTTTGACTTGCTGAACTTGCTCTCACTTTAGGTACAGCTATAGAATTATGGATTTCTTGACAAAATAATTAATCTTTCTCTTTCTTGCTCTCTCTTTACCTATGTCTGGGAACCCAATAAGCTCGCTTATAAAATGTTTTTATGCAACTTCTATCTAAAACAGTAACATTTTTTTTTCTCATAAACTTCCAGCAGAAATGGCCAAGATGACCTCTGTCTTGCTGTGCTAGATACCAGAAGCCAAGTTCTGCTGCTGTACAAGTCACTCTGATTAACATCCTTGCAAGAGAGCTCAACAATGAAGCTAAGAAAGAGATGCACAACAGGAATGAAATCTCTTTTTTGGTAAAACAACTAAATGGAGAGGGACACATTCAGATTCCACCCTAACCTTTTTCAAATTCCTACTGTTACTTTATTTAGGGAATGACAATAAAAATTAATTCAGTTTAGCATTGAATTGTGAGATATAGTGAGACTGTTGCTCTATGACTTCAGTGCTGCATTTGATGACCATACTAATCCTGGACTTAGAAAGAAAGTAATACATTATGACAATAATGTATTTAGTATTTTTTTTATTGTATTTTGAAAATCTGTTGGGACAAAACACTTTATATTCTGGATGTAAACATCTTTAGGCGGAAGAAAACATTGTACTTTAGTTGGAGATTTGTGTAGTCATTTTAAAAACTTGGAAACTGGAGACAAACTTCTTGACTCACATGGGAAATCTGTGGTAAAACCAAGAAATTTATATCTTGGTTAAATTCTATGACTCAGACATTTAAGGAAGCTACCACAGTTTAACAAGTTGCTGTAGGTCAGCTGAGCTGTGGTTACTGTCTGGGTGTACACTTTCAGCCTACATGCAATGGAAGATAATTCAAGTTATCTTAATGCTCTTCATTGCAGTCTAAGTCGAGACAGAGGATCCCACAGCAGCAGCAGACTAAGAGCATAGACAAGAGCGGCGACTGTATGGTAGCTCTGTAAGCCATGGCAGATTGGTTTGCTGTTTGTCCCCTCAGTCTGGTGAGCAGTGTGAGACCGTTTCTCCTTTCTTTTACCAGGTAGCCCCAAGGGAGAGCTCCTAACCTCTCAAAGTAGGGAAAGAATATCCTGATGGCCGCTGACCCATGTGCAAAATAAAATATAAGCTGATATTGCAGTAGTGAAGCAATGAGAGTTTTCAGCAGTCTTACTGGGTTGGTGTTCGTGTTTTCCAGGCAAGAACTTGCTGGCCTTCGGAACTTGCAACAACTCCCTTTCCCTCCCCTTACACACGCATGAGAAGACATTAGATATATGATGATATTATTGTTGGTAAGCTCTTTCTTTTTTGCACTGAAGTTCTGAATAACATCATCAAAATTAGATTCAGGAATTCCAAAGAAGGAAATATCAATGAAAATTAATGATACAGATGCAATGGGTTTACCTCTGCATCCGGAGTTTCCCTTTTCACAAGGATCCAAATTTCAGTGCTTCAGGTACCAAGGTTATATTGATCACTACTAGTCTCTTAAATTCATCTGTTTCTCACAAGTGCACAAACAGGAAAACAAGAACCCAGCATCCATCAGTATTGGTGAAGGAGATAAGATGTACCATGCTAACGAAATCAGAATATTGCAGGATTTTGCTGAGGAACCAATTTCCCAGTCTTTGTCTCTCTAGCACGCAGCCATCATTTTCAATGCCATGTCAGATTGCCATATCCAGCTACATCAAATTGCCTTCCCTCTCCACCCTTACCTGCACCTTTAGGGAGAACAAACCACAGCAAATGCTCTGACCTACGCTGCCTGATCCCTTCCTCGTCACTTTTTATATTCCAGAGTGTCTCCTGTTTATTTATTCATTTATTTCTCTCCTGAGCCCCTTTGGAAATTTGTGGTTGATGATGATTTGTTTGATGCAAAAAGCCTTTGCAATGGGATTCTGGAGCAAATTTCATGTCACTGAGAATATGCAAGGATGGAATGAATTCAGTCCTAAAAGGAGCCAAAGGCTGCTGTGGAAAGTAAAATTCCAGCTTTCTATTCTATCACTATAAAGTTATAATAAGAAAACAGGAAGGATTAAACAAATGAACAAAAAAATGTACATTTGAAGAAAACTTAAAAAATAAAACAAGGCCTTAGCAGTAGTTTTTATAACCTGAAAATAACAGTTAACTCTATTGGAGATTTGTTTGGGAGTTTTAACCTTTTACTAACATTACAAATGACTGGATTGTACATTACTTGTGAACCAGATAAAATACATAGTGATCTTATTCATATTGGACACAGTAACTTTTGCAGCACAGGTATAAAATATTATCCTCATAGCAATGACAGAACTTCATGTTTATTTCAAATTCTGGGAATTCATACCCTATCTCTCTGGCTCTTTCTGATGGCCCATGATTGATGGGTCTGATGCCACAACAGAGTTGACTTGTCAGATCTTCGCTCAGTAGTAAAAAACAGTAAGTAAGGAATTATGTGTCCTAACATACCTTCCTCTGTCCTAAGCAGTGGACATAAGCCTTGTGTTCACCTTACTTGCCATAGGTATTTCAAACACTTGTTATGTCTTTGAACTACCACTGATTCATGGTCAGACACTCCTCCTGCGGACTTTGCTGCAGCATAATCATTTCTAGGGCAGAGCTGTGGCAGGCAGACAAGGGGCACCAATATCCAAATCCACTAGACTGAGATTTAACCAAGGACAGAATGTCAAAGTCCTAATTTCAGAGATTTTCCCTGCCAGACTGTCATATTAAAATGATAACACTGGGAAAACATTATAACATCCAAACAATTACATTTAAAATGCATATTAATTTTGCTATCAAATTAGGTGTGTGATTGTGCATATGTAAATAATAAAGTGATAATGAATTATCAAACATTTTAATACATTATAACTTCAGATTTAAGACACAGCTCTCCAAAGTTTGGAGGGCTGTTTTTTTCCTTCGTAAGTATCAAAGACTTCTCCAGTGTACCTTGCAGTAGGGTTAAGTGTGAATTTTTCCTGCAGCAAGAAGATATCTCCTGGATGGGGTGGTATTGTAGTCTTATCCGTTAATTTGAAGTCATCAGAAAACAACTGTTCTTTTAATGTCCTGTTCATCATGTCTCATAGCAAAGTGCATTTCATTAGTATGGTTTTGTCTTGGGTTTAGTGGGAGTGAACTAATTGGAAGCTTGGATAAAATAATCTTATTGCTTGTTACCATGTTAGAAGGTTGAGTTTTTATCTGTTCAAGAAGTTATTAACTTGCTTCACAATGTGTGGCTTGTCCTGGCGAAATAAGTCGATCCTAACAAAATCTCCAGCTATAGGCATGGAAAAGTCTCTACAATCCAATACTGAGTGTTGGACCAGGCTTCTGTTAAAGACTTTTGCGAGTTTCTTTATGAGCAGCTTAGCAATTTGATCTGTCAAGCTGATGGCTTAAGTATGGAGATGATGTGATGTGATGTGACCGAATTCCCACTCTCATATAAATAACATAGCTCTCTGCCAGTAAACTGGGATTGAAGTCTGAAATTAAATAGTTTGGGATGCTTTGGTTTCTGAAGTACTACATCACTTGCCTTACAGTATCCCAGTAGGGATGACTAGCGGTTCATCTATTTCCCAGATGTCTGAGTATTAGTCTACTTCGAATAACTTGGAATGAAACGGCCCCTTCCCTGCCCTGCTTCTGTTCATCTTCTGAAGAGGTTTTATACTTTAGGTATCTCTTCTTTTCTTGCTCTATTTTTGCCCATGTGTCACCCACGCTAACCAGGTCTGTCATGTCCGTGGCCATATTTAGCCAGGATACTGGTTTTGTAGGCTCCTGTTTTGTATTCCCAAGATAGCCTCTGCTTTCAGTGATCAGAGTGTTACAATTCAACTGACTATATCTAAAATAGTACTGTGTATGCTTTATTCACATATCACGATGCTTCCAGCATTTCTGAGAGTTGACTTGGCCTTCTTCTGTGTGACTGTCAACTCTAACAGAATACTACATCAACAGCTGGATATATTTCTTGGTAGGTAATCATCAAATCTTTCACACACAAGCCAGCTTGGCTGAGGATTTCCATATCTTTTCATGTTTTCTTTAGTTTCCTCCAGTTGAGAATCTCATATGCTAGTTTATTTTCATATTTTCAATGTGCAGAGTTTTCTGGATGAGAAACCAACTTTATACATCTCATTTCATTACACGTGAAAGTGCAGGCTTAGTAGCGTTCATTGAACTCACACTGAAAACGGGGTATAGCCATTTTCATTTCAAATGCTTCTCCTTCCTGGAAAAGAGCACACCTTCTTTGTGTCAGACAGGGTAACATCCATTTAAGTCTTACCAGATATCCCTCGGAGGCAATGATACCGTATGCTTCTTTCAGGCCACTCTGCATAGCCTCTTGCTCCATATCAGCTTCTCAATGGATAGCTGGCCAGCAGTTTTTTTGAGACACAAGTTAGCTGAATCAAGTAAACATTTTATGGACCACCTTTATCCAGTTGACATATCAAGAAATCAAAAGCATTTAAGAAGCTTAGAAGATGCTTACTTTATAAATCCTAACAGTAATAATAATTTTAATATATTTCTGAGAAGATTTTGCTATAACAATTCTGTATTTGGGGAAGCACTGGAAGCCGTTGGAGCAGATGAAGTGTTCTATCTATCGTTCCTCAACCAGTTACAACCTCATCTTAATTTGTTTGTATTAAATTTCAAATGTATTCGGTGACTCGTTCTTGCAAACAGATGGGGTTGTGATTGTGACCTGCCACAGCTTCTGTCACGCTGCCTCTGTGGGCTATGCAAGGATGTAGGTGGATTTACATACATACATAAGTGCTAAGTTAGAGACAGTGATGAGTGATTCAGAACAACTCCCAGCCAGGGCTTCTAGTGCCTGTTTTCCTGTGCAGTCATGGAAAGAAGCAGGAACCAACCTGTTGTATGAGCTTAACTGAGGTATGGCAAAGGTAAGGAAGTATTAATGTCATTACATTGCCAAAGACTTTGAGGAGGACCTCTCTGCAGTACTGGGTATAGCTTTAGAATGCTAACATCGCTCAGGTAAGCGTGCATTTGCTTCTTGGACCCTGTAGCACTGCTTGTCAGTGAGATGATATCCCATTATTTCCTCCAGACAAAAGAAGGTAAAGAGACTAAGAGCTAAAACATACCCCAAGGAAAGCTTTAGAAAAAGAAAATGGAAATGGATCCCGAACCCACAAAGCTGAGACTAGTCCCAAACAAGTCAGGGCACAGAAGATGAAAACAAAAACCTCAACCTGTGCCTGCTTAAATTTGCAAATAAGCAGGTCTAACTCATGGTGCACAAGAATGAGCTGTAAAAGGAAGACATTTGCTCTGAGAAGCTGAAGAGGTGTGCAAGCACAGAGAGGAAACAGAGCTGTCAAATTCAATACTACAGTCTAAAAGAGTTGAGAAGTCAGGGAATGATGGGGTCAGTACTGTTTCTGAATAAGGACAAGGTTATAGATTTGCTGTACTATCCTGGAAAAGTGAAAATTTTGATGAGCTTGTGCTTAGGAATAAAGTAAAATCATTGGCAGTTGAAAAGCTGAGTGGCATAGGAAGAAGTGGAAGAGTAACCAGCTTGGGGGAACTCAAAGGAGAGAGAACAGCTTCCAGATGAAGAATATTTAATTTAGGTGTACATATGAAGGTGTATACACGTGAGTTAGGTGCCTAAGCAATCAGTACCTTAAACTAAAGTCAATGGAGAGGGAGTCAATACAGTCAACAGAGGCTGGTATGAGAGTCAGCTCATCATATGGCTGCACTGGTTGCCTGAACAGTCTCATTCCACCTGGCGTACTGATGAGAGGCTTGATAAAATTACCAAAACACTGGCTTTTTGTGCCATCTGGGATGCCTTATATTATTTGAGACATGCCCTGGGGCTGGCTGCTATCACCCAGGATCTATGGGAGATACATGCTCCTCTAGATCAAAAAATTAGAGACTATGTTATATTCTAGAGTATCTCAGGTGTCTGGTACCTAGATTTCATCAACTGAGTTGGGCTTTGGATTGTACAGAGTTCACAGATGCTTACTCATTTGTACACACAAAAATGTAGGTATCAATCTGTGACCTGAATCCCATCTTAAATAATCAATTATACTGACATTAATTTGAACTCTGGACTTCTCATGCAAGTGGGACTTGTACAAGTAGGAACATACAGAGATTTAAGCCTTGCAACAGGATGTCTTTCTTATCAAATAGTGTGTGAGTCATAGAGCATAGTACAAGAGGTAGAGCAGAAAAAAGGCAATGTGTGAGGTGTATATATCTATGGCTTTGGAAAATAGAATTTGCATTGATATTGTGTGATTTATTTATTTATTTAGAAAGAAATTGTGAGATATGGACACTCCGGGAGACAAAAGTAGCTAGTACAGAACTAAATAATTAAGACAGCCTAAAAATTAAGAGAAGGGAAAATGTTCAGACTGGTTTGGGAAAAAAAAAAAAAGCAGGAAATCATTGTTTACTCCTTATCAAAATATTCTTTAAAGGGAAGAAGTCATATTTTTTATGAGAAAAATTCAGATTTGCTGCAAAACTGACTTTCCATAAGAAAACTAAAATAAGGAAAAATGAAAATTACAATATTCTTTCAGGACATTTCTCATGTTTCTTTCTCCTTGTAGAACTAATTTATGGAAGATTATTTCCACAAAATTAAAGATGACAATTTTGGGTTTTTTTTCCCACACTGATTTGGTCAACTCCCCTCCCCTGCAAAAGAATTAAAACTAAGCTTGGTCTTGCAAAAGAAAGCCTTTTCTATTTCTCAAACAGCTTTACTGGTCAGTAATGTCATCCTGTTTTGCCAATGCTGTCATGTGGCAACAAGTGAAGCTTGATTTATATTTATAATTATTATGTGCTACTGCTGGGGAAGGACTGGTTAGATTCCCCAGTTCATAATGTTCCCTACCTGTGACATGTCCTGTCTCTCTGGCTTCTCTACAGCAGTTTTGAACATGTTATTTTTAGTCTTCTTATTTCTTGCTGCCTGTGCTTTCAAGTTTCCCTCTGACTTTAATTAAAGTGTCCTTAGGCTTGTGCATGTAAAAAGCTAACAAGTTCACCCAGTCAAGATCTCTCCTAATTACAATGCAAAGTAGGAGTTCAAGTGAGGAGAACATCAAACAGTTTTTATGTGACATATGAGAGCTTGACACTGTATTTTGACAGGCCTGTTGTAGAATACATGATGCCACTAAAATACATTTTAAAAGTAATATCCCAGCTTACACATCAGCCACAAAACAAGCCAATGGTGTAGAGAGCAAGCTGTACAACATGCTGTATAGAGCAAAAGACAGTGTTTGGAGTGTTAGATGTGTTAAATAAACAGCGGTAAGATCCAAAATACACCGACCTTTGGGTTTGCTTCTTACGTGTGATGGCGTTTACAGATGAACCAAATCTATAGGCTAATTCTTCATATCTAAGTGCCTACAATGTAGCTCCCTGCTGAAAATTAAGCAGTGGACCTTCACCATTAACAAACACGACCTGCCATAGCGTGACCTAAACAGTGCAGCCTTTCTAGGCAGGAGTAGAGGGCAACCACGTTTTCTGTAGATGTGACACAGAGACAAGGCATAATACGACCTCATTACGCTAGGAGCTGATGCACGAAAATACATTCTTTTCACCCCAGTTTCCCTTATGATCACTATAAGCTGTAGGTCCCACACTGCAGGTGCTTAGAAAGCCGGGCTGTGATCCCAGCATACGCCTTCCTTTTAGGCTGCAGTTCATCCCCTCTAGGCTGAGACTAATCATGCCAAGAGATTTCATTTTCTCCCAATGCTTGTAAGAGGAGCCAAAGGCTGGCTTAGATGTCAGTGCTGCAAGCCTCTTCACTTATGCCACATGAACCCTACCAGTCTACCAGTCTCTCCATAATTTCTATGTCCTCTCTTAAAATTTTAGCTCTCCAGGTAAGCATGTAGTATGTTAACTAGTTGAGGAAGAAGACAAGCTGGGACTGGGAGAAAGGAAGAAGGGAGGGCGGATATGATTAGTGTGTATTATCAGAGCCAAAACAAACAGGCAGTTTTTACTGAGAGCTCTTCTCTTTCCACAGAACATTTGTTGCTGTTGCTAAAAATGGAATTTTCTTGGAAGATGCATTGTTTGGTTGAGGTCTTGAGATACTGCAAATAAGATCAAGAAACAACACAAGATGTACGAAGAAAACGTCAGTGAAAAGTATGAGAGGTTAATTTCCTGACCTTCAGCTCTAGTCATAACTCACCATCGTCAGCAATGCCGTGAGCACCGTGGAGTCAGAGCTGACACTTGGATAGCAGGAATGGGTGAGTCAAGTCCTGTGGGCGTCCAGATGACTGTACAGGACTCCTGCATGACAAGCACCTTTTATTTCACTGTTCACAGTGCCACTCAGCACTCAGCAGTGGCCTCTTCAGTTGCAAGATCAATATACTGCATGAGAAGAGGTGGAGAAAGGAGGAATGCAAGAGAGAGGAAGACCAGAAATGCATAGAAGAACAGAAAAGGGAAGGGAAGGACTGGGATCTACGATGTGAAAAGGGCACTAAGTTTTTTTTTAATAGTTGCACAGAGTCAGACATACACCTTTTTGGTCAAGCGTGACACTTCTGGGAGATTGTCACAGCATCTCAGCTCCAATCTCTGCATTCCACTGTCAATATGAATGCAGTGTTAACAACAAAATAATTTCATACAGTGTATTGCAGCTTAAATATTTAAAGCAGCCTAACCGCAGAGCATCTGAACTGCAAAACAGGCACTTATTGGAGCAAAATTTAGGGCTGAACAGCAGAGGTATTCTGCATTGCCTCACGACTCAGGCCAAAAGGAGGCAACAGCCACCAAATTTTGCTTTCTGCTCATCCCCAGCTGAGAAAAGCAACAATTTCCTTAGAATTAGATGCAAGTACAAACTATGCTTGGAGGCAAAATAACGTGCAGACTAGAAACATAGTGTCTCATATCTTAGAACATCTTAGGCATCCATTATTAGAGCTGCATTTACCTAAGCGTATTTCAGCGTGAATTGTCTTGTAAGGAGTGTATGTAGACAGCGTTGTAGTTATTGTAACAGCCACAGGGCCTCCCTGGATGGCATAGCACAACATACTGTACTTAATGTTGACACTGTTCAGTGAAACAATTATTACAATCAATTTGACTTCTAATGCGACTTCTCTTGTAAATCTCTGGGTCATTAACCTTAACAACATCAATGTACTGTCAGTATCCAATTTCACCAAATTAGTGTCCGAGGTAATAGGAGAAGGAATGTATTAATGTGTTATTGGTGACTAATAAAGACAGCAACCCTCTAATGTGCTATGAAGAACAGCTGAAGCATGCAAGGGAAGAGGAAGCAGACAAAGCCAGGGCAACAGATACATTTGGTGGTATATGTCAGGTCATCAAATTAGGTGTTAAACAGCTTAACCTCTTTACCACAGACTCAGAACAGCCAGGGATGGGGCTGGGTCCACGGCATACGACAAACAAGCAATGCATTCCATTTTGGGCTGGGCAAAAGAGCCTTTCTTCACAAAGTAGCGCTCCATGTTCCAGCCGCTGAAGAACAACACCATGTAAAATCATATGGCTGTAGTAGAAAGAAAGGAAAAATACTCTTAATAATGGAAGTATGTAATTTTTTTAGCCCCCATTGTGCTTCATAATGCAGCTTGCACTTCAGAGAACTCAGGTTATGCTGGGCTGATATAAATAGGCCTTTGCATCAGTGCCATCCAGTTTATCTTCCAGCTGGCAAGCTCTAAGTGACATTTTCTGGTATTGTTTAAGACGGCTCTTTACTGAGACTATAGGTGTCACAGCCCATCATGTCCACCACCGCGAAAGGAGCACTGAGTGCTCACAACCCAGCAGAAAGGGTGCACCGAGGCTCCGGAGGGAGCAACCCAGTGAGTGCTGGAAATCCCACTGACATCCAAGCGTCAGGAGAAGCACCATGCTTGAGGTCAACTCCTGCCAGCTTGCATTAGTGGAGAATAGCGTGGTGGGTGAACATGGCATGACACAGGCGGGATTTGGATCCCCTTTAATGCCCTGCAACATCAGTCTTTACCTGTAATTACTGAATGGGCAGTACATTCCTCGTCCAAGAAAAGCTGTATTCAGATGGTTGATACAGCAGAGAACAATGTTTCAACAGACATCACTCAATAATAATATAAAAGAAAAGCTACAGTAACATAATTTTCATTCCACATTCCCCAAAATCTTTATAGGTTATAAACCAAAATTACCAATTCAAAACCAAAACAGAAATCCTTTTAAATCAACCTTTCAGAGCAGAAGACTGGGACATGAAGAATTAGTGACAAGTTTAATAATGAAGGCAACATTTCTTGAACAAAATAGATTAGGTACTTCATTTAGGGATTGGCAGGATCACTGAGTGAATACCCTTTCCTATAAAAAAAGTGCTATAGGATTTGGAATTTATCCTATAATTAGGATTCTTTCCTTAGGGCTGAAAAACATCATTCTGTGTTCTGGTAGGGCACTGTCCCTGATGCTTCATTTCTATTCTGCAAATATATACACACAGGTAAAGAAAATCAATAATAATAAAGTAATCCCTATATTTTGGCCAAGCAGATACTACATGTATAAAAATACAAACAAAAAACTTCAGCAAGTTTTATATTACTGAGAACTTTTGTCCTGCACAGCTGATCAAACCCCATGGTTATTTATTTGCTAAAAATTCCAATTTTCTCCCACCAAGAAAACCTGATGAAACGTGTAATTGAAAACTCATAATGAATGAAATTTTAACCATCTCTACTGTCTAAAAAAAAACCCTCAAAAACTCTGCTGTGATAGCCTGATATCAAACTTATCAAATAGTTTCCAATAGTATTGATCAATTCTGGATGAAGCTTTTGTACATGGCTAGGCTTATCACTAATCTCATCAAATGAGATTAGTTTCACCTAACTTCAGCCGCCTAACAGGTTAGGTGTCTAAACTGAGATAGCTAAATGATCATCCTCTATAACCAATAGCTTGAGATAAATCCCCCGGGGTAGGGGGTGGAGGGGAAGGAGAGAAGGGGTTGCTGTTACCTGAGGTAGGTAAATAGCCTGGGAGAAAGAACCAGCACTTGCTGGTATCTCTTTTTATTGATGGAAGAAGGAACTAAGATGAATAGTTCAAAGCTGATTAAATCTTTGGCTTTTGTATGACTAAATACAGCTGTGAGACAAGTCATACTTCTTCTGATCAACTAGCTTGTGAGGTGGGGCAGTGGCACGTCGTGGAGCGCTACGGTGACAGGCAGAAAAAAGTACTTATACTTAATTAAAAATATTGTAGAAAGGGGAATAAAAGGTGGGACTTACTTTCTTGTTTTACTGTGCTGCCATGGGTTATCATTTTGATTTTCTCCCTCTCCTGGATGCCAAAGTAGCATGGAGTTTCCCTTATCTTCATCTTTCTTTCCTTGCCTTTTTTAATGCTACAAGAACACAGAGTTTGACACTTGTATTGTTTTGCCTTGGGCTGTGTCTGCAAGAGAAAATGGAGGCAATAGCTCTACTTTCAGCAATGGGTAGCCTAAGAACTTTTTTTATTCAGGAGGATCTGATGAGGGAGGAAGTTTTTATTTCTCCAGGCCATTTCCATGGCATGAATTATGAATATCATGGAAATGTGGCTATTACACATTTGAGAATGTGTTACTGCATAAGACCCACAAGTGGGGAGGGGGGGAGAGGGAGGATCATACTCAGTTTTAAATTATGTGAAGAAACAGAGTCAATTTTCAGCATGTGTGCGGATTATCATTTTGGTTTGTATTCCTATCATTTAGACAAAACAATGCTGTTTCTTTTAATAAAAATATACCAGACATTTGATATATGGATTAATTGGTATGCCAGATGTCATAAATAATACCTAATATTTGATAGCACTTTCCCGGAATGTAATACTTTATGAACATTGGGTGGCATTGTCTCTTGAGATTCAGCCTCTTTGCAGCACTCAGGAGCTGCAAAAAGACCTGAAACCCTTAGAAACAGCCAAATAATGCAAACCAGCAGATTCACATATGCCAGTCTAAACTGGCATAAACCAACACTGCTGTTGAAAGAGGTAGTCACATCTCCCCTGATTTATTCCTACCCAAACCATACAATCCAGCCAACAAAAACCCAAGCACTGAATGGATTAGTTTTAATCGGCTCCCTTAACCTGTTCGACGTGTGGTTGCGCAATGCTTGTGTTGGCCTATGGAAGGAGGTGCCATGGGGACAGAGGAGGATGAGGCTTACTCTTAAATTGCTGCATTAGCTTGAAGGTGAAGACGGAACTATGGCTGAAGATCATACCACCTACAGAGAGAGATCCACCAATAGTGGGCACTACACTTCCACCTATATCGTATGGGTTGTGCGTAGGGAAGCAGCTGTAACTGAGCACTTCCAGCGTGTATATTGGCCAAGCTGTGAGTTTGTTGTCTGTTCAGCAGAGGGGTGGACTCTCCCAGTGCTGAATCTTCAAGGCCAAGAAGGGCTGCTTTACTGAAAGAACTACATTAGTCAACACAAAATATTGGACTCCATGAAGCACTAACTGAATACATTTTTTATTGCCTGCTTTATGCCAGAGGTCAGACTCAATGAGATAATCCTCCTTTATGGCCTTAAAGTGTATAAAAACAGATAAAATTAATCTGGAGGACACTCTTGTGTCTGTAGATACCTAGCAAGATATCTGCTCTATCTGACTTTTGGTATTTGGGGTCATTTTAATTCACGGGCTCTTATTTCTTTTCCATTATTGGATTTTCTGTCCTTGCAGCTTCCAGCCTTTATGGGCTCATAGGCAGAAGTAGTGAGTGAGTAATGTGAACAGCATCTTTCTTTGCTCTCCCTGCCAACCTGGACCATGGCCACTGTCTCCTTAGTTTTAAGGGGTTTTAATTTGCTATGCCCATGAGGAAAATCAGAAAATGTCCTGGGCAGAACAGAGTCTGCAACTCGCATGTCAGAGGCCATTGCTTTAATACATGGCTTTTCTGGAAGAAGGGTCACATGTAGGTGTCAAGCTTATCTTTCCTTTCTTGGGCTAATAAGGAGGAGGATTTTTCATCTCCTTCATGGTTTAATGAAAGAGAATTCTGAAGGGTCAGATCTGAGACAATGACAATGTCCCAGGGAAAAGGTTGAGGAGCATTGCCGTGGTACTTTTCAGGTTATTTCTATTTCCACCCAGAGGAAAACTTGTTTAATCATAAAGTGTATTCTTTTTTAATGTGGACCAAATGGGACATTTTGTTGTATACTTGCACCTCATCATAGTAGCACGCCTATAATAAGGCTTCCTGACAGGTATTAGTGAATTTTTCGTTGCAGTTCCCAGGAGAAATGAACAAGTGCTACTCTTGGTTCTTTAGATGGAAATCAAGGAATAAGTGTCTTGCCTCATAATACACATTAAGTCAGTCACAGAGTTGGGAACCAAACATACGTGAACTTGACTCCCTGTCTGGATCTGTAATCAAAGCACCAACTGTCAGTAAATTAACATCTTAATAATACCAATATATTTGAAAAACATACATGTCTGAAGATGGATGAAGCAAAATATATCTGGAAGTTTCTACAATACTTTCTTTTTTTTTTCTTTTCTTTTTTTTTTTTTTAATTTTAAATCTTTCCACCAGAAATGCATGACCATTTCCTAAGTACAAAAAGAAATGTGGACAGTCAAAGAATACCAACTCATGGAAACAAACAGGAGGGGAGTCTTGGCTCTCAATTACACAGATCCTTTGTCACAGCTCAAGTGTGTTCTTTTGGCCTGCGAGTGAGATGGTTTTCTTACTCAGTCAGGCACTGGCAGAGTTTTTATCTTCATCACTTTAATGGAGCATGTCCATTACTCGATGAGTTAATTTCAGAAAGGGGGCCAAGTTTGGAAGGATTAACTGCCAGCTAAAGAAACAAAGCTTTCATGATCTCCTGCCTATCTTGCTCGGGGGGGAAATTGATGCAGCTTTCTATGTGTGTACTCATTTCCAAGTGCCTTCATGAGACATGGCGTGACAAAGGCTGCCAAGTGTTTAGCACAATAAATGGAACCACATTTTAAACACAATAAAAACCTAATGAAACCAGCCTCTTTTAAAGCCACCCACCTTTAGCACAACACATTAGAGGCTTTGTAATAGAAAAGCAAAAGGAAACAATAAAAGACATTTCTTTATACTAACCCCCCCCCAACTTCTATATAGGCGTACAAACACGGGACCCTTAGTGGAACTAAAAAGACCGGCAGATTTAAAGTTACTGCTTAAAAGGCAGCAGTGGCAGAAGAAGAGGTGCACGCAAGGGAAGCGATCTTCACGGTGGAGCTGAAGATTTAGGGAAGGAGCAGGCAACACCTGAAGGTGAGCTGTACCCCTAGAAGAAACGTGGAGAGTCAGACTGGTGATGACCACAGTGGGAACTCTGCAGCAAGGGAAGTCAGATAAAGCTTCTCCCTCCGGCCACTGTTTGGACTGGTCCAGCCTAACCTAGCAAAGGAGATGGCTGAAGACCAGGGAGAAAGAGAAATGGTCATGCATTTCTGGTGGAAGGATCATTCCACTGTTTCTGTGCCTGTAAGGATGATCCGGAGATGCTGTCTTCTTCCAGAATGCACGAGTTTCTTCTCTCCCAACAGAGCCCGGTGTACGGACAGGGTAAGAGGTGAGGGATGTGGGAGAAGAAGCTGGAGGGGAATGTGCCCTTGAAGGGGGCTTTTCTGAGAGTATTTGGGGTCTCTAGGTGGCACAGCCTTGGCTTTAGCACAGCTGTGCTGGCTAGTTATTGGGCCACAGCCCAGGGGAGCAGCACTTCCGATGCTCGTAGTTTTGCCCAAAAATGAGGAACAGGAAGTTCCCAAAAGCTGTGGTGGAGTAGAAAATTTAAAAAGTTTCAGTATGTGTTTTCCTCCAGGTAGAATTGCCTGATCTCCAATTCAAGATGCTAGAAGTGTTAAAACTGAAGACTGGTATACCTATTATTGGGAGGCTTTTTTTATATTACTGGTTCAGACAGCAACAAGGACATTTCAGTTCTCTGAAAGCAAGAGATTTTCAGCTTAAAGGTATATATATGTGTGTATTTAGAAGATAAGATTGATACACTTCTCTGGTCTTACCTTCAGCTAAAGGGGAAGGAGGGATCCTGCTGGGGGCGATCCATTTGTCTTTATCTTCTACTAGTGAAAGGTTTCTCAGGGAAACTTATAAACAACTTTGTAAGTTAAAATGGCTCCAGTGCACCTCTAGCATAACACTGATGGCCCAGATTGCAGAGCCATAAATGGCTTCTCCCTTTCTTCCACATGTCCAAAACAAGTGCAGAAAAGCGTGAAGCACCTATAAAAGCTTTGAAACTTACGTGGCTTTTAAAAAGTAATATTTCTCTAGCATATGGCACAGAATTGCATGGTGTAGAAATGGCTTCGTGTATTCATAGTATATAAATGGGAAAAGTTTTAATGCTGCCTTCCCTACACCTCACTCCCTGTGGGTACAAGAAGGCAAATCAGGCCAGTGGGTGTACTCTGGCACTCTCCTCTCCCTTGATAATTTCTTTTTAATACTGGCTTCGGAACTCAGAAAGCAGAAGAAAGTCTTGCTCTATTTGGGTGTCATTCAAGTTTTTCATTGTATCATATGCAAAAGATATTAGTCAAATTAAATGTAAGCCTATCTGACTCCTAACCAGAAGATATAATGATGATATTATCTGCTTCTTTTCTTTTCTTTTCTTCTTTTTGTTTCTCTTTTGTGGTGACCTTTTTTGTGTGGCCTGAGGGAAATAGTGAGTAGTTAGCTCTCCACAGAAGCTTCTGATACATCAAAAGTTCCCAGACTGACACGGAGCTTCAGTCACATTCCTTTTGGTTTAGTGACAATGACATTTTTTGTTGTTGTTGAGGTAGCTTTAGCTTTATTCTTTTCAGAAGAACCAATTTCTTGGAAAGGAGTGGATTGAATATAAATCAGTGTCCTGAAGCAGCCTGCAAATTTTCCAGACATCTAGTCTGACACTTTTAGGTCCCCGGGTGTCATCTCTGAGGAGAAAACTAGCAGTAAAGATGCCTGCAGTTTGTAAACAATGGCAAGAAGAACATCCTGACAGGAGGCTGTAATGTGGTCTTTTTTCTCTTAGTTATTTACTTGCTGAAGAGTGAGATTTTTTCCTCCGGCCCCTTCCACGACAGAAGGATCCCGCTCTATGTGCTGCAATAGCATTCAACACTTGCCATTTCCACGGAGCTCTGCCTCCGCGAAGGGTGCAAAGAGAAGCCCGTGGGGCTGCTGCCTTGGCACGCTCCCCTGCCAGTGGGACCTACAGAGGCAGAGCCCCACGTAACACGGTTTGGCATCTCCCACACCATTTCAACAGAGCAGCAGCGTTACACCTCAGGGTCTCCAAAAATCACAAAGAAGATAGGACGCTTTCCAACCTGTGGTTAACGTAAGGCATCCACGAGTGCTCTAGTCAGAGCCAGAAAGCAAAGGAGTCAGGACAGCGATGGTTTCATTGAAGAAACCCAAGGGTAGAGACTTTCCCTGAACGCCGGAGACGGTGGTGTGTGTGGTCTTGCTGCTCGCCAGGGAGATCCCAGCACCGACTGTGCCATGTAATTCTGCCTTCAGAAGATAGAGGAGGGCAATATCCAGTCTGTGCTCTCAGCTGGAAGAAGTATGGATGCAAAGACACAATCTGATATATCACTAACCATGAAATGTGCTTGTTTTCAAAGAATTTTGTGAGTTGCTGAATGAGCTATTCCTTCAGCTTTCAGCCTCTATCTTTAACTAGCTTTAACAGACCATGGAGTTTGCTTACAAATATTTCAACATAAGGCTTTTCAGTTGTTATGAAATGAGTCAAATGTGACTAGATAGAGCCAGCTGTCATGCAAGCTTCTCCCCATACTTTTGCCAGGCTGTCGCTATGTGCAGTACCTATATACCACCATATAGCATGTAGGCTGTTACAGTTTTGTATAGCAAGGCTGAAGATATGAGCTGGTTCTGAATGCCTTTAGTCTTGTGGCACATATATAAGGTCCCAAATATAGAAGATACAAATTAATTGTCACCTTAAAGAAGACATGTTGTGCCGATAAATAGATGGCATTGCTAACAGCTCCTGAATATCCCTTTACTGTTTCTTTAATAAGTGTGTGTGTGTGTGTGTGTGTGTTCAGAGGGTGAGTTTGGTTAATGGAATCAAACATGCACATTTTTAGAGACTAACAAATTACATTGCCTCCTAATAATTTGAAGACTTTTTACAGAGCTGTTCGTTCAAGGAACCTCACCGACAACTATGTGGGGTGATCAGCAAAGGGCAACCCCCTCTGCTCCAAACCTGGACTTTCTTTAATGGATCTTATTTTAAATGGTTTCTTCTCCTCTGTTTGTTTCTGAGGTTGTAAATTCAGGTTCTATCTATGCTTAAAAACACCATGAAAGGACCTTCGCTTTTAAGGTGAAAAAGAGATTGGTAGAAACAGAAATTGTGACTTTTAAGGCTGTCACCACCAGTCTCAGTAACTAGTGAAAGCATAAACACAGTGGTGAGGGAAGGCAATATTTTACGCTTTCTGAAAGGGGGAGATTTGGTAGTCAGACAGCTTGTGATTATATTTAGATTTTACTCTCAATGTTCAATTAATATTTTCTGCCTTTTCTAGTCAAAATAAAGCAATAGTCCTTTGAATAGGCATCCCTGAGGTCTTCCTGAAGGCCTTTAGGAGAAGCTGGGCCACTTGGCTGCCTGTGAGAACACTGATGGTGACACAAGTGTCCTACCAGAGCTGGTACCGCTCAAGGTCAGAAGAGGTCTGCCCAACCTCTGCCCTCCAGCCTCCTTCATGTGACTGTCCCCAGTTATTACCAGCGATATGCTACTGCTACCCGATGCCTGTGAGATGGCTCTGAAGTGAAGTGAAAATTTTGGGTTTCTCCATTCCTCTCTCATTGGGCAGGTGTCACATCACAAAAAACCAGCACCAAGAATTGACCCGTCGCCCGCCTGCCTTTGCACAAGAGGCCAGAGGAAAATGAATGTGGAGACCAAGCGATCATCCCCCATGTAAGGGTTCAGGTCAGGGCTGAGGGCACTTTGGCTGGGGGTCGGCCAAGCCAGGCAGGCTGGTGAAAGTCAGTGTGGGTTTTGCCTCTGATCAGTCCCTGCATGTTCTTTGGGTAAACTCAGGACTTCAAGGTCCAGAGCTGCCAGTGGAACATCTTTCATCAGCCCAGAAAAAAATCCCCTCGCTTCCCTCACCTGCCACTTCCCAATGAACCTCTGAAACCTGCTGAAACTTTTATAGCAGCTTTCTGCTTGATCCTGAACACCAGCAACATACTTAATACACTGTTCAGATAGAGTGGGCCAAATCGCCTGCTGATGTAAACCAGAGGCAACATTTTACATTGCATTACATTTACCTTAACCTCTGTGAACATGCTCCAACAGGAGACTTGGCCTTTTAGCCTCAGGAGCTTCTAAAGAACACATATTAATGAAAATAAAATAAAGACAACAGCAACATGAAAGTGCACATAGACTTGCAGATTTCAAATTCTTTCTTACCCCAAACAGAGCAGAAAAGGAAAGATAAATGGCATTTTGTTGCAAGCAGAGAACAGATGATAAAAGTGTAGAGTTCATGGTCTAATGTGAGAAAATGTTTATTTTCTTTGCCTGGGGAAAAGAAAATAACATAAATCCAGCTAACTAACAACTCAGACTTTTTTTTTCCACACTCAGTTGCCCCCACCTGATTGCATTACAGCAAGACTGGCTCACATCGGGAAACTATGCGTTCCCTGGTACAGCTTCACGGCAGGAGGGCAGGTTGAAGACGTTGTTGTTGTTTTCTTTTCTTCTCCTCTAAGGTGCCTCCTTCTGGTGTACCAGCTTGGTGCTGCTCTTTTTGTGTATGTGGGATTTCATCTCCCCACTTTGTGCTCCATGTTGGATGTCTCTAATGAGATTGTTTGGACTTGGATTTCAGTTGGCACTGGTGACCCCCAAGTACAAAGGTCTGAAGGAAAAATAGGATTGCTGAATCTTTTTTCTTTTTCTTCTTTTTTTTCTTTTTCAGGGAAGAAGGATTAGGGAAAAAAGACAAAAAGGAAATAAATCTATTTTCACGTGAAATTGAATCCTTGGCTTAACTGAAGTCTTTCAAGAGTTGGGTTGGGGGTTTATTTTAGAAATCAGAACTGGACTTTTCACTTAGTCATTAGAATGAAATCATGGTGTTTCTTTCTAGTCCATATTTTATACTGCTTTTTTTCCCCTTCTTCCCTCTTTGATCCATAAGAAGTTTCTCTTTGGCAAGGTAGCCGGGGAAATTAACAGTATCAGGCCTCTCTAATGAGCAGTGGGATGTTCGTCCTTGGTGGGGGGGGGGGGGGGGGG
>JANZLQ010000079.1:78076832-78097403 GCA_026212715.1 Elanus axillaris | reverse complement strand
CAAAAGGAGTTGTAGCATGTCAAGTCTAGGGCAAAATTTTAACAAGTTACTTAAGTTATACTCAATGTTGCTTTGGTTCCAGGCCTGTTAAAAAGCTTCTCTAAGTCAGTACTGACTAATGTCAGTCTGGTTAGTCCTTGAACATAATATATTGGGGAGTGAATAGAGGTCTCATCCTGGTCCCTAGCTGACAATGAACCTATCCTTGAAGAGGAGGTGGTAATTAGCTTCTCTGCTGGCATCCTTAGAAAAAGAAGTAGGGATTGATTGGGCTCTGTAGCCCAAACTGCTTACTCGCCACTAAAAGAAAGATCAGTGTATTGTTTCAGAATAATGTAAGAAAGGCTGGTGCTGCTCCCATTCAGACAGTATGGAGAGAGATGGATCTTGCGTGGTGTAAGCGAGCAATGGTCCATTGAAGAGAAATTCAATGGGTGATCTTGTCTGGTACAAAGGTTTGTTTCAACTCATGAATTATATATAAGGCTCACTCATTTGATCACCATTTCATGCTCCTTTCTGAGAGTCCCTCACCCAGCCGCATCGTGGGGGGAGAATGCGCTGCTGTGACTGCGTGCAGCTTTGTGTGGCCTGTCCCTGTTCCCGTCCCCAGCCCAAGGGTAGCGGCTCTCCCAAGCTCCCACCTTGCTGGGAGAGTCTCTCTCCATCAGCACGTGCGTTGGGTACAACTATATTTCGGGGAGCCCAGGATGAAATGGCTGCAGTGCCAGTTTGTCACTTCTCATGAACAATAAAATCATCACAAAATTTAAATAGACAATGAACTACTGATCAAAGGGTTTTGGTGGTTTTTAGTAAAATTCTACCATTCTTGTTGTACCTAATAAAACGCCTAGCTTTTACCCTAAAAACATTTGTAGGTACTGTTTCTTTCCTGTCAGCTAGCAATCAGCTAGAACGACAATATTGCTGGGAAATAGTATAAACCACCGCGTAACATCCAAAAGCTTGGCTGGCTTCAGCCTGTTTTCTGCACAGCAGGCCCTGACTTTAATATCTCATCTTAACAGAGAACAATTTCTCTGGGAAAAGCAATAATCACACAATTTGCTCACTGTGCCTCTGTATAGTTGCAGGCTCTCAATGGGAAAGGAGGCAAGTCATTTGGATTTCTATTTTAATTGGATGCAGCACTGAAAAAAATAGACATTGCTGAAACCTTCAGATGTGTTCATCTTATTTTTGGTTGCAGACCAGCTTCTGTATGCTCAGAGACACCTCATGTTAATGATTAAACTTCTCAAATGGGTAATATGGGAAAGGAGAGAAAATCAGCTTTTCCCCTCAACAATCCTTTGCAAACCCCAAATCCCAGAGGGGAAAGTAAGAAGGCAGGAATGTCAACAAGGCAACTTACATGTGATGCTGGTAACAGAAAACATCTTATCGTGTGCCAAAGGGTCTCTCTGACAAGGTAGCTGGGGTGACTGCCTGTATTGGCATTCCAGGTTAATGCTGATTGGGATGATGTAAATTAAACCTTTCCGCCTCTTTCTAAGACTCTAACTCCTCGGTCCCTGGCACTGGACTGAGTCCTTCAGTGATGCACCAGGAGATCTTTCTCCATCCCAATCTTCTCCCCAAAATGCCCGTGCTATAAATCCCACTTCCATTCTGACAGCTCACTACCATGCTGGTGATTATATACGTTCAAGATGCTTTGAGCACAGCAGAGAAACAACAATATTACAGAAAACCACCCCTGGGAGCACATGACTGATCAGCACTGCTGGATATTGTCTGCAGCGTTCATTCCGTGGGCGGCATCTCATTGCTTTCACTGGTGGGACCAGCTGGCTGTGGCTCCTGTGCCCATGGAGGCTTGGAGACCCTGGCAGGGGACATCACAGGAAGGCACAGCCCGGAGATGGAGAAGGGAACACCCACTGGGGCAGAAAGACTGGGAATAAGAGATGCTGTTAAGGTCATTACTGTAAAAAACCTCCTTACTACATGCTAAAATCCTGACTTCTGTCTTATCGCTCACTCTCTCTTTTCAAAGTGTGAATTTAATGCTGCTGTAAAGCACCTGGGTGGCAGCTCTGGGGAGCGATGATCTCTGTCCCTTGGACAGAGGGAGGAAACTGCACAAACTTTCTTCCACATGAGCCTGCAAAGGTGTTTCAGCCCCAGCAGTGCAGCTTGCTCAGGAGTGGCGAGGAGGAGAGCCCCTTCCAAGTAGGGAGCCCAGAGAAATCCCAGTGCCGTTCCAGACACACGGCGCGAGGTCCCTGGAGGGAATACTGCAACTCCTTGACTCCGCCGAGCCCGCAGTGCAGCCGAGCGGTTAAGCACGAGTTAAAGCAGAAACTAATTTAAGTGCATGGTTAGCTGCTTTGCCAAGTCAGGAATAACAAGCCGGTCACGTTTCACACCCCTGCTTCGGATGTGCGGCTGAACCAAATCTTGCAGGGAGGTTTACAAGGACAGCTCCGGACCTGTGCCTGGACGGCTCGTTTCACACCAGTGTTAATTCTACTGGCATGAAAAATGGCTGAATTCAGAGGTAAAACATGAGGCTGAGGCGTTTCTTTTTCCAAAATGGCTTGCCACTGGTTTACTAGGTCCAGCGGGTGCAAGAGCCGGGCTGGATGGCGGTTCCTGTTGTCCTGGAGATACGGCGTTATCATTCTGCTACCGGCTTCGCCCCATCAGGCTCCGTCAGCATCACTCACCGCCACCCTCCCTGCCCCTCCGCGTGTCTCAGGCTGTCTCTTTGAATCTTTCCTCGAGACTGCTTGGTTTTCCTCCAGGCAGCGGCTGCGAAACACTGACTGCTCAGACCTGAGCGAGAGCCCCATGCTGAGCAATGAAGAGCCACATGCGGTTCAGCAGCCGTAGCCTTGGACTCTGCGCTGGCAAGCAGCGGCGCAGGCCAGGGCCGGCACATGGTTCACATCAAATTGCTGTGTTTTATTTTCCTGAGTTATTTTTATTAATGGCTGTTTCTAAATAGACTTCCTGAGCTGTGTTCACAATGCACTTGCTCGTGTAAACTCCAGTGTGTTCGCACCTCCAGCTGGTCACATGGATACTGCATTTCTATGCCTTAGCTGTCCCTGAATCTGTTTTTTGGCAAGTGGAAGCTTGCATTTATCTTGAATTTCCACCAGAACCAGTGAGGAGTTGTATGAACCCAGGAAGAAGCCCACAAATGGCGTCATAGGATCATAGTGTTGTGTTAAGAACACTAGAACATAATTTAGATAAAATTTTGTTACTTATGCAATCCTGTTTCTATAAAATGAAGTTATTTCTCCCAGTTGGAATACACACCCTGGTTTTGTGCTGCATTTTCTTTATTTTCTTCTGGTTGAGATAAATTAGTTTTTCCTTAGATGCTTCTTAAATTCCATGGAGCCACTTCTTTACTTTCTTTCCCACGGGGATATAGGGGTTGAGCTATTTCATTGCAGTGGGCAGCCCTAACTAAAGATAGTCCCATTTCCTTTGGACACGAGGAAGTAGGTTTTAGCATTTCTGTATGGCTCTAGCCCTTCTTTTAACTGACTTAAGGAGAAGGCTAAAAAGTCAGTGATAATGGGTTAATTCCACAGCTAATAGAGATGAATGCAGCTGACTGTTAAAATTGGGTGTTATCACACACGGCCCAAGTAACTTGCAGCTCTGAAATTAATGGTGAACGAAGGTATGATTTTATGATGTCTGACATTTTTGAACTTTATAGATTGCAGTCCATGTAAATCTCATGTCGGAGGAGCATTCGCATCTAGTCCATAGAGCGGTGGCTCGTCAAATACTGATTAGTATTCTGCTTGTTTCCAGCTTCTAAGGTTGTTTTAAGGAAAACTAAAACACTTGTTATAGCTTTTTAATGGTACTTTCTGCTGGAAGCATTTATAGCAGTTGGCACAGAGACATCCTAGGGACTGAGAAAGAAAGAAGTGGCTAGCAGGTTTGTGATGCAGAGGGAAGTGCCTGTATAGCAATTTATGTGCTTGTTTGTGGTCTGCTCCCTGCATTTCAGGATCCTTATTCTGGATAATAAATTCCTTAGAACAAACTGGGAAAATTGCATTAGACATTTTTTTTATCACTATTATTGTTCTATAGTCATAAATTTCAACACAAAGCTGAACGATGGGGTTCATCTGCTTCCTGCTTACCACGGGCTGTGAAGAGTTACTCAGTAATTCTTACATCAAGCTCTAAATTCTGCTGTCAAAACCTTGACAAAATAACCAAAAGCAGAGGAAAATCTCCTTCATCCTGGGCAAGGTATTCTAGTAGTTAATTACCTATATGTGCTGTGGGTGAAGACTGACCTTTGTAAATAGTGAGAATGTTGTTATGTGCAAATTTTTAACTTCACTTTCCCATTCATTTATTACAGAGTCTTTTGAAGAGGAATTTCATGTTAATTTGGTCTTGCGTAAATTTAATGCTTGGGGAAAATAACAAGTTAATAGCACTGATTTCTTCCAGGCATACGATGAAAATGGATTTGCAACATTAACTATGCAGCTAATGTGCAATATTTTAGAAATATGCTTCATTTACTATTAAACTGAATTTTTAGTGGCAGAGGTGAGCATGAAGGTATAGCTGAGCGGGACAGCATGTAAAAGAAAAGTCTTAAACCATCATCTGCTGGCCATGATTGCTCTTCCACACTACCCACCCAAGGCAAGAGCCAGACGCAATCATCATCAGAAAGAGAAAGGCTAAGAGCAGTTTTTTTAAAACAGCTGAGAGAGAAATTGTTATACAAATAGGTGAAGGATATTGTGAAAAAAAGCACAGAACACAAAGAAAATTGTAACCAAGAAAAGTATCTGAAATAAACAACAGTCCCCTCAGAAGCAGGAAGGTGAAGGATTTAGAAATTACTAAGATACCACGCACTATTCCTGCTGAAGTAAAATGCTCTTGAGTTTTCTGCCATCAAATAGCTGGTTTTATTGTGCATGGAAATGAATCCACACCACATCTCAGCCTAGATGACTAGCTCGGATGAGGTCTGATAGATATGCTAATCCGCATCACAAAAGCGAAGGACATGGCATTTGGACATGGCCACTTCTGTTTCCCCAGTCCAAATGAACAAGTACCTAATCATAAGGGTTGGTTAGTAGGACCATGTTTAGACTGAAAATGAATTTATAAATCAGAGCCCTTTGGAAAATCTCATTACTAACTCTCTACTGAATTTTCATGTTATTGTTGGAAACTACACAGGTGGCATATCAAGAAATGCACAGTCTGAGAAAAGCAGTTTACAAATCCATATGCTGCATTTGGATATTAGGTGAAACACTAATTATCCTCCAACAATGTCTACTAGCAGATGCCTAAGGAAAAAGTGTAGAAAAACCCCATTCAGCTTCCTAAAAGTACTTTTTGAGCCAAACATAGAATCGAGATCAGTTTGTCTAATAACTACAAATGGACCAAGAAAAAAGAATAAATATTTCGGATAATTTGTTTGAGAATAGCTTCCTTTACACATCTATGAATTAATGTCTTTGGGCTGTTCATGGCAAAGAATGAACCTCATGAAACTGATTCAACCATACATCATGTCCTGTGACCAATATATATATTTGAATATTAAGCAGGCGACACCAAATAATAAGACCAGACGAACTAAGGGGGAGGTTAGGGAAAGTAACAAGTAAAATAGGTGAATAAGACAAGAGGTAGATTTTGGAGAAAGAAGCACATAAACCAGACCTTCTGGAGAACATCTACAGCAGAACTAGTCAGGAAGAGACATGGCCAAGCACATAAAAGATTTCTTAGAAGACAAGGTTTTCTCAGAACGCATTTAGATAATGTGTTAAACCATAAACTTAATGCCAGCTTTGCTATACATTTCACTACAAGAGTAGGAAAAAGTTCCAATAAAAATCATCCAAGTCATCCTTGAAACAGCCACATCAGTATATAATTGTGTCAAAGCTGCTAATCCTAGTGTGAAATGAATAGAAACGAGTTATCTTCCAAAGGCTGACTCTATCTGTGAGGCCTAGACTGTCTACACGTAGCAACTATACACGGTGGTATATGACAGGTATGAGGTGTGGTTATACCTTGGACACTAACATTACACTTTTTAAAGGCAACTAAGGATGTAAAGTCCAAATAAAACTTCTGTGCTCTGAGTGAACTGGAAATTCATCAATGATTTACTGCCCGTAAAGTTCTGCAGGGATATGCCCAGCATTGAAATATTTTAATTAAAGACCTAAATTATAGAAGAGTAGGTATGCCTGTTGAACTTGGAAGTGACGTGAAGCTGAAGAGAAATGGAGGATGCAGGCCTCCCTGAGGTTTAGAATTCAAGCTGATCTTGTAAAAACTGATGTGATGACCTGAAGCAAAAGGATACACTTCAGCCAAAAGAATAGGGAACAACTGCATAAAAAAAAGTCATCTATAAAATTTCAGGATGGGCAATGACTGGTCCAGCCCTGCAGAAAACATCTGTCATAGCAAATACCAAGCTGAACAAAATAGACACCATTATTGGTGAGAAAAAACCCACTACCTTATTGGGATGCATAAATATAAGAAATAAGCATATCTAATGAGCATTTTGAAACTTTAGCTGGACAATTTTGTTCTGTTTTGAGCACCACAAATAGAAGAAGTTGGGAATCAAGTGGAGGCTGGAAGGAGTTCAGGAGAGGGTAACAGAAATCATCTGAGGGTTAGTGTTTGGAACAGCTGGGATAAATTGAAACAAATGAAGTTATTTAATGTATAAAGAGACCAAGAGACATCATAACCATTTTCAAGCACATAAAAAATACTGTGTCAGGAGGAAGAAGCAAAGTAAGAGCTGTTGTCCTTGTTTCCTAGGTGTGGGATGAGAAATAATGGGCTGAAATTGCAGCAAGATTTTTGAAGTTCTAATAGTATTAGGGGATTTATGATTGTATTGTATTACCTAGGGATATTGTGAAAGTCTTCAGTAAGAAATTAGACAAACATCTACATGAATGACATAATGGATTAAGGCATGGGAATGGACTAGACAGTCTTTCTGTGACACTTTTTTGACCCTGAACTCTATAATTATAATGGTGAAATGGGAAATCAGGCACTCTATAAGAGACAAACCTTTCAGAGGAAATTAACAATTTCTGTGAGTCATTAGATCAAAGATGGATACCCTACAGCGTAGAAGCTGAATACGATCCTGGACTCTATGCATATAGCTTGTCACCCTACTATATTTTAGGGATGTGACGTGGTTATGGAACAAAAGTAATTCACGCACTAATGGGGAGACAAGAAAGGTGTCAGAAAATCTTGTTCGGTCCTTACGAAGGAAAAGGTTTCCTATAAAAATGCATATTCAAACTCTCTAGAGTTAATGAATCAGTTGCTGAACTATAGCAGCGCTGTGAACCTGCCCATTGTCATGTTCTTAATTGAACCAATAGCTGAAAAAGTGGCAACAGTGGCAATTAATCATAAAGATCTTTTCTTGTGCTTCTAGTTTTTTCAAGGGAAACAAGAGTTCCATAAGGTCAAATCTCCTACAAAACTACTTTTGTTGGGGAAATGTAGCAAGACCATTTGTCAACATTGAGAATGCTCATTTTGGCTGAACCTAAATTACCTAGGGAGCCAAAAAATGATGAATTTACAGATGGTTGATGTCAAGGCAGGTTGCCAGATTCTTTTCCCTGGCCTTTTCTACAGGAGCAAAACAGTGTTGAATTGATACCTTGCACACCTTTTCTCTCCTTTCCTCAATGCATCTAACAAATAACAGGCAAAGAAAATAGCATATGGTCAATATAACTAAATAATCAGAGTATGTGATTTGCAATCCAGCATATGCACATTTGCCATTATAAAAGCGGGTTTTTTAATAGTCATTTTTAGAGATTATATGTTTTGGTTATGTATGATTAATTAAAAAATAATTATCCCCAGCTCAGAGAATGAGAAACGATAAATGGGCCATAAAATCTAAACAAACACAGAGGCTGTTGCCATTTCTTTAAATCATAGCTAAGTATATTTACTGCAGAGGAAGAAGACATACTGAACCAGCCACAACAGACAGTTGAGGCAAGCTAACATGTGTAACAGCAAATAATAGCAAGATCCTAAACTACCTCAGCACAAGTCCAAAAGCTAGTGCCATACAAGTTACTGTGAAGAAAATTAACTCCATACCAGCCAAAACCAGCACACCTATCCTGATCACAAAAGCCTTTAAAATCATCCTCTACCAGCATGTATATGCATCGACAGGACTCAGCAGATAATAAGGACAGTCATAAATTGCCAGAATGTGAATTATGATATACAGACTATCACAATGTGTTGTCATAAGTCATTCCATCCCACCCAATGGTATTTCTAGATAAAGCAGGGCTTCAGGTGTGATGTTCCAGTGAGATTTTGGGAAGCTGAATTCCTTTTTTTATACAGTGTCTGTTTTCTGTCTTGTATACTGGACATGTATGAGTGCACATGTGTCCTTTTCACTGGAGGCAACAGTTTTCATTGCCATGGGTAAGAAGGCTTGTGTCCCAAAGATAATTTTAATCTTTAGATCCAGTTTCCACTATGAGAAAAAGCTACTTCTTCTAAGTCCAGAAACTGATGGGAGGCTCTCTAATGAAAACCAAGTGCATGATTCAAATGAGCCCTCATTTCCTCATACCTTATAGTAGCTTAGGAAAAAGCTAACCAACCAACCAACCCAAAAAACCTAAATAAAACAAAAAAATACCCACTCTGCCAGAAAAATACTTCACAAGGTGTGAGTGAAGGTCTATGTACTGCCAACAGATATAATGGCAGTCACATTTCCTGAGCTGTGTTTATAACTTGTTTTGAATTTGGCCAAGCACACAAAATACCTCTTTTCTAATGAAAAGTCAGATAAAACCTCCACGCAGTACAAATTTACTGGTGCAGCCTCTTCCCAGGGTTGTGGCAGGAAAGAAGAGCTTTGCAGAAGGGTCATCTCTGTTAAATATGCTTCAAACATGTGAGGTGTCCAGAGCCCCTGCTTTCACTCATGTTTTGTCTTTGCCAGTGCAACCAGCAAGCTATTTATAGGCAGAACGTAGGGAGTGCATTAGGTATGTGTTATAAAAGTGATTAGTTTCCCCTAGAAATTAATGAGTGATTTTGGCACCGAATGCCTATGTATAGATTGTAGAAGGCAGCAACGTGTCAGACTTGTTTGGGTTTGGAGAACAGCCAAGGACTGTGAATACCCAAATTCTACATCACTGTCCTTCTTTTGGGGAAGATGTTGGACTGAGGCTGTAGGTCAGATGTGTCCTATAACCAAGGAGAACCATAAGCAATTTGGATCACTAAGATTTTAAAGCAGCATCCAGAGGAACTTCTTTCCAGTCCATGCAGCTCCCAGGCCAATTTAGCCCTTTAATTAAACACCCCAGTACCTAGAGTTAAGGAGAAATCAAGACTGCTACTACTGATACTACTACTGGTAGTTTAACATGATAGCTCTCTAATATTAAACAGGGCCAATTTTTTTTTTTTTCCTTTTTAAGGACTAGGGAAATCATTTGCTCCTAAATGGATTTTCTGTAGGATATTATTACAAATAATATTTTACTTAGAACATACAATGAAAATATATGTATATAAAACAATATGAAGGATGAATTGAGCACCCAGAAATCTAAAAATTAAAGAAGTCCCATTACAAAAAAAAGATCAGGAACAAAGAGGAAGACAAACCAGTTTTAGAGCCCACATACACTGCAAGACAAGTAGGACACACAGAAGAGGAGGTATTACTACTTGGCGCAATAAGGACCGAAGTGAGCTCTTTCTTTTCCATGAGAAACATCAAGCCTTGCACAGAGATCAGATTTACTCATGACAGCTATTATCCATGACTTATGGAATTAGCCCTGTTCTCAGTTTTCCATATTTGGGCCTCATCTTCCAGCTGGTCTCTCTTCTGCTTCTCCTATTGATCTTGCTGGCACTCGAAACCTATTACAGCCACCAGCAAAATAACTATTCTTATTCCCCACAACATCACAGTCTAGTTCTGTGGACAATCCTTTCTTATCCTTCTTTTGCCCCAGACATGCAATATTCTGAAAATGCCACTTCTTCCTTCAGATCCAAACTCAGGTATCTTTATTCAGCCCACTTTCTCAAACTTCTTTCCACCTGTGATTTTAACTAATAAAGCAGTGCCTCAACGTTCCACATCCCAACAATGCAGTTTTTCTCCTAAAACTACAGCTGGACATTTCTTCTTTCTGCTCCACTCTTGTGAAAGCTCAGAGTATCAAGATGAACCACTAAAGACCCGATGAACAACACAGTTCAGCTGATCTTGCAGCATGAATGCACTTGTATACACATTTGAGTGGGGGGCATGCAGCCTGGATAGGCACAGAGTAGACACAGAACTGCTCAGAAAGGCAAACGCTGCTTAGTTTCCCCTCTCCAGTTTTAATGCCTTGCCCTCAAACCTCAGTCTTCTTATCTGCTTTTACAGCTTCTCACATTGCCCCTGTCATTTCCACTGAATAAATGATGTCATCCTTGTCTGCTTGAATGTTTACTTCTTTCTGCACTGCCCTTGGCACAGAATACTCTTCCCAAAACTAATCCATCCTGAAAGCCATTTTTCTTTTCCTTCCAATCTACCCTCAAGGCCCGCAGTAAAATGGCAGCTGCAAACGGCTAAGCAGATGCTAAGAATGTAAAAGCTTTTTAAAGTATCTGCCTCCTGAAGCCAACTATGCAATCTCAAAGTGAGCACCTAAACTCCCAGCACAGGCAAGGGAAGACCCAGGCAACTCGAGATACGACCGACTGCGAAAAGCGAAGCGGGGAGATGATTAGTGTTAGCCTGCTGAACAGGCAGCTTTCAAACCTGCCAAGGGCTGGTGCGTGTCTGAAAAAAAACCCACCACAGTCTTTACATCTTAGTTATCTTAGTCGGAGCTTCGGGGGAACACCGCCCACCGCTCTCTGATCAAAGCCCAGAGCCTCCAGTGGAGAGAAGCCAAGAAAACTGTTTTCCTTTACAATGGAAGGAAGCGGTAACAGCAGCTGCACCTGATGCCATGGGTTGTCCACCAGCTCTTCCACCAGGAAAGAGAAGTGACAGACTCACACTCTGTTTCTTGACATGCTGGAGAACGTCCAAGCCTCTATGTGCTTTGACAGCAAGCAGTACACAAAACTTCCTCTGACAGACATCTACTCTAACAGATATGCCATGAAACCAGCACCCCAAAAAACCCACTAAAACAAACCAGGGAGAGAAAGAGCTTACCTCTGAATGTAGATGAAGCTTGACCAGCCAGGTGGGGACGTGCTGAAATCCAGTGTTGCAAACCTGTGGAGCTTCTAAACCCAAAGGAAACCAGTAGATAGTTAGGGTGAGGTCGTGGCTTGGAAGGGTGTACCTTGCCAAGGACTTTAGGTCCCAGGACTACTTTAGATGTTCTCCAGGTTTATGTAATTTTCCCTGTGGAAGAGTGAAGAAGGTAACCTAGGTTTCCAGCATCCCATTTCCCAAGTCCTTCTCTTCTAAAATGCAGCTACTTCGTATTTCTAAGCAAGTTTAGCACCGCTGTTTGGAGGACTATATATTTATACATTGTCCAGTATATTGAGACTGTAAGCTAAGTGTTTTTGGAAGGACTAATACAAATTATGCAGATGATAACAGAGATATGAAGAAAAGCTATGAATCTGGAGCAAAAATCCACGTCTTCTCTGAGTGCTTGTTCCTTCTTTATGAGCTCTGTTGTAGTGTGTGGTTCTGTGCAAGGTTCTGAGTGTGCTCTTCACTTGATGCTCATAAGCCAAACAAAGAGCTATTTAACAGACATTTTCTCTTTATCTTCTTACTAACATGTACCAAAATATCACCAAATGAGCCATTCAAATAAAGTATACTCCTTCCCTTTAATTGAATTTACTGGTTTCAGTATAATTGCAGATTCAGCACTGTTATTTAATTTCAGGATTTAATGAATGATCTCCTTAAGGGATACACATGAGGTTGATGAACTGGCTCCTGGTTCACTCGTGCCATGTAGTCTTAAATTTCATTTAACCAAAAAAAAGGTTTAGCCCTCTTTCTTCCCTTGACCTATATGACACATCTCTGAACATGTCTGTGTTACACCTGTAGGAAAATGTTCCCCTGTATATGGATCCCCCTTACACCTTCAGGGTCATTGCTAGCCTCTTATTCTTCCTTGCAATTTCTTTTCATCTTGCACAGAAGCAGAAGAAAATAGACTCTACAAGGATTTGGCTAGTGCATTGTCTCCAGGTATATCTACCTGATTGGGATGTCATCCAGGTCTGTTGATCTTGACGTGGCAGATATATCACAGCAGCTAGCCCTGCACAGAGGCATTTTGTGATTTATCGGTGCAATTGTTCAAAAGCTCCCTTCTTTCCCCAAATTATCATACCTCCATTGTGCTGATTCATGGCCTAACATTTGGTGGTGATAAGGGCACCTGATATATGAAAACCCACAGTACTGCTGCACAGGACAGAAAATGAATGTACTATTGGATGTGATAATCAGAGTAATTAACAGAGGTTAATAAAATATTTCAGAGACCTATTTTTGAGCTATACCATGGGGCCATTCTCCATTTTAAAAAGGATATCGTATTATCACTCTAGTTTTAAATAGTAAAGAAATGTTTGTAAAAAACTTCATGTCCTGATGATAATTCAATCTGACTCACTACCACCTGTGTGACAAACTTAGCCAGCTACTGTCACAGAAAACAGCTACAAATTTTACTTTCGCCTTCCCTCGACAACCATGAACATCCCTTATTTTTCCTTCAAAAATCAAGAAAGAAAGTATTCTCAAAGGTCATAAATTATTCCCCCAAATAGTATTGTGTTTCTTCCTATAAAAATGTTACCAAAAATCTAACCTGCTTATAGAAATGGAAGAACCTTATGAGAAAATTGGGATCAACTGTAGCAAATAAATGTCTTTCTTTAAGCAACTCAAACACAACTTGTGGGCCAGAATGAGGGAACAACCAGATGCTATTGCTTTGCAGCGTATTTCTCCAATACTAAAGAGAACTGATTTAAACAAGAAATTAGAGCTGGTAAAAGGGATGAAAAGGAGGGGAAGAAATGTTGATAAGACTGGATATGTGGAATAAAGATAAGCAAGAGATAAGGAGTGAAAATATGAGTATTGGAGAACAATGGCATACTACCAAGGTATATTTACCTCATGGCACTCTACTTCTAGGTCCAATTTAGTCTTAGAGATAAACTATGAGAGAAGGTGTAACTCTAAATCTGCTTGTAGGTTATACATGTGTGTTTGTTGAACAATAAAGATCACAAATCTCCAAACCAGTGTCAACCCAAATACACCTCACTGTAGAGATATTAGTGTAAATAACGACAATACAACCAGACTGCATGACTGTTCCTTAGGTGGCATAATTAAATACATAATTATGCCATTTCTGATTTGAGAGCCAGCTCTTTTCATGCATAGCCTGTGGTGATTTCATGAAGCTCTCTATGCAGATAACTAGATGATATTGGACATGTGTGGTGTCCATTGCATGGGAATTATTTAGAACTGATAGAAAATCAGAACCTTTTAACTAACAGTTCAGATATTTAGCAGGAAGAGCTTACTACCATAGTGAGCCTTTACTATAACATTTAAAGAGATGGACAAACATCTAAGAGATTTTGAGGGAAAATGGAGATTTATGTATCCCTTAGTCAGCCTACCGAAACCAGAAGCAGTTTTGCAGCAGAACAAGCACCAGTTTGCTGTGTGGTTTCCATTTCATCATGTAGTCCCAGTTGCTTAACAAACGGAACCAACCACAAAATAACTTAGAAGTAAGGACAGCTTGTTTTAGTGAGTTAATGTCAATGAATTAAAAATCATCTACAGTAACTATTTTTGCTGTTGTCAAATAACATGTGCATTTTCCCTTCAATTATTTCCCAAATGGAACATATTTGAGAATCCTAGAAAATCAGAAGGAAGATCTGCAGACAGGTATGAATAAAAAGAGAATAAAAAATACTGACCAGAACCCTAGTGTTATCTAAAAAATCTTCACCTTCCTGTTGTAATCACAAACAGGCAATCCAGTACTTCTAGCAATACTCAATGTGTTGGATGCTATCACCTCAGCTTTTTTTTCATGGAACAAGTGGAAAGATGTGTTTTCTGAGTCAATACCTCGTCCCCTTCTGATACAATTTGTAAAGATTTAAGAAGAACCTTTTTGGATAAAAGGAGTCCTGATTGCCTCTTTCTCTCATTGTTAGCTGCCAATCTGTACCGACCACTGCTCAAGGTATTTCCCTGCCAGAGAATCTGTTTAAATTTAAAAATCAACTTTAGCTATGATGCTGAGCTCCCAAGCTGATGCTGATGAACTATTTTGATACTGACACTATATCATTCAAGTATGATGTATGATGCATTTGCATTGAATTTCTCCAAGCTGTGTTCTAATTGGAGCATCAACCCTGTTTCTGGCTACAAAATGAGAATTTTGCTTTTCTTGCATCATGGATTTTCCCATAATTACATACCCGTCTCTCATCAGTAATAGGTCTTTTCTCAGGAAGACTCCTGCCATGAACATTCCTTGTAAGGATCTTTGTATGGATTTGCAAGCAGGGTGCAGTTAACCATTTTTTTTCTCATAGAGCCAAACTGCTTTGGGCACTATGTTTAGTGCCTCTGGCAGTCATGATTTATCCAGTGGAAGATCTAAAAGTGTTTTGGATAAAGTACACTGCAGCTGCTGTATAGGAAGCTTCCAGGTGCTAGGTTATTCTTTTGTTACCTGAGAAAGAGAGTAGAAATCTCTCTTCTCTCGGTGTTGATTTTGTATCTGAAAGTCACTCTAAAATTTGCCAGAAAAGTAATGTAACAGGAATAAAGACCATGGAGCTGTTCAGGAACCTGAAATTTTGTACTCAGCTGTGTCAGTGATATACAGTGTCCACTATGCTGGGGTGCTTCATCATCTTGATTGTATTTCTTCTGCTTCTGACCTGCTGCCTCTCTTCTCCAGTTAGAATATAATCTCACCCAGGAGCTTAACTGATTGTCTCCTATCACAGCAGTACCTTAACGTTGAGTGGGATCACAGAATAAGAATAAAATAAATCTAATTAATTCAGCAGATCTGATGGGTTTTCACATATTTTGTATATCCTGGTGTCTCAGCTGAGTGAATGTACTTCCTCTTATCAGATCTTGAGCCTGAGCAGTTCCAGCTGTTTCTCTAAAGCTTGAAGGAGAGACTACTTGGAGATCCCACGCAGAAACAGAAAATAGAAATAAAGCAAGGAACCATGACAAAACAGACAGAAAATGTGAGGTGGCAGAGATGGGACTGCAAAGGACAAGCCCTTTTGTACTGCTCTTCCAGCGCAGTTGGTTTTTATCCTCCTCTACCAAAGGATAACACATTGCACTGTCACTGCATGAGAAACAACTCTATATGCCTTGTTTGACCCGGGCTCCCATTTTCTGCTTTTGCAACAGTCCTCTAGCAGGAGATTAACACTGTGGTTGGCAGCTGGATACCGTGTGGTTGGCATCCAGCTGGGTGTCATTCCAGAAGTTCCTCCTCCCCTCTCTCAACCCTTCTGATGTATTAGAGTCTGGGTGCTCATTCCAAATCATCAGACCATGTCATTTAACAATGTTTGGCAAGTTTTATTTATTAAATATTTTCCAACAAAAGCCTGTAAGGCAAGAGAAAAGTAAAGCATAAAATACATTTGACTTAATTGGCAGCAGCAGACTGCATGCGTCAGAAGGAATTAACCTCCAATAAAGCAGGAAACACAATGTACTAGTTTGATATGGCCTTTCAAAGCTTCCTGGAACAGAGGCAGAAACACAGGTTGGCTAAGCCTGGAAAACGCCATTGGATTTATGTACACGCAGTAACCCTCAAAAGATCCAACACATGCACCTAGAAACCTAGTGAGAAGGAATTCAGGATTCTCTTGCCATGTCACCGATTTCATACTCTTTTTTTTTTCCCTTCAGAGTTTGGATCCAAAGCAGATGGAGCACAACGTTTATGCTTCACCTCCAGTGATTCACCCACAACATCCTTGCCCAGTCTATGATCTGAATATCAAAGCGGTCAGAACAGACAACTATCATTTTTGGGACACACATATCAGTGAATATATAAATAAATGACTCATCCAAAGCTACATAGCTAGTATCTTTAGAAACCCACCCAATGCAAACAGACATACTTGAGAACTATTTATAGAAAGCTGAAAAAGAAAGGATTTCATGTTATTTTTTGAGGTAATGAAGGACGGACAGAAACATATGGCTGCAGTAAAGAAGGACAAAGAAACCCTTGCCCTGCTTTAAAGATTCATTTTCACTTTGCTGTGTAAATGACATGGCCTCATTTTTCATGGTTAAAAGAAATAAAGAAAGAAGCTGACTGGAGAGAATGCCCTGTCATGGAAGTCTTGATAAGGATGTTCTGTTGTACAAATTGCACCTTTCCTGCAAGGAATTCACAGCCTTTTGGGAACGTTAACAAATAGTCCTTCAATGTATGCAATCACTACTCCTGGTAAACTGAGGCCTGGGGCTAGGAACACCTTGTAAGGTTGTCTAAACCAGGAGTTGATCAATTCCTGTTTCTACTCAATAAAATAATTAAACTTCAGTTTGGCCAACTGGGACTAGGTTTTGGAATTGGAAGTTGGGTAAATGCTCGTTCTTGTAACAGCAATTAATCATCTACTTAATTTAAGGTGTTTAAATTGTATTGATGTTAGTGGGACTAAACCAAAGCTTAAGTGCAAGTTCTTATTTGTATTATGTCCCAAATTTCCATAAGTGTGGGCTAATGTGATTTTTGGAATTGAGCTGACAGTGATTCAGACCCAGAGAGGCTATGCCTCCTTGCTGCCCCTTTCTTTCAGGAAGAAAAAGCAAATTCATTCTTGGCTGATAGGATCTGGTCCCTCAGGGTCACCCTGGCCATTCTGGAGGTAACATTCTGGTGAACAACCATTTGAAAACAAAGTAAAACAAAAAAACCTTCTCACGGTATCCCGAGTAAAAACCTAATAGCTGGCTTCAAGCTAGATGCTTCATTTTTATTTTATTCACACTTTTACAAAAATCACCAAGATCCACATTTTGGAAAGTTTGTCTCTAATAGGCCCCTCAACTAACTTCATAGCCTCTTCTTAAGAATATTCAGAAAACACAGAACTATGTGTGTTTCTTCAAAATAGAAGTACCCAAGACCACTGTACAACTAGAACGATATGGGCCTCATGTTCTCAGTGTTTCAGTTGCCTCTTCTAACAAATGGAATTGCACAATGGCTTGTTCTTAGGCACAAAGCACCTTGCATCTCCATGAAAAAGTAAGTTGTAAGACACATAGTACGTAGAACTATTTGACCCTTGGATACTTGGGATAGATGTTTAATCAGCATAAATTGTCCATGAGAAGCTATGGGATCAACAGCACCTAAATGTTATTGTAGTATCTTTGAAATAAATTAAGCTAAGTCCATTTGCATGAGAGAGGGCATCTCCTTGAAGTCCCATCTTTGTAAGCAGACAACTGATGTCTTTAGTGTCAGACCTCTGTTGTCATTTGCTGATCCTTGACCAGGATTTTGGGAAACTGTGTTAGTCATTCAAGCAAAGAAAGTTTTATTTCTTAAAGTAACTATCTATTTACCTGCAGTTTAAAGAGAGAGAATTGAGGACTAATGGTCACTAACTATGCCCTGATGGTAGCTGTTTAATGAGAATAAATGATGAGTGCTGTGTCAGCTTAGAAAGCAGCAATAAAGTCCCAGTAAGCAAGCAGGCTGCCTTTTCCATCTTCTGTCACAAGATCCATTTTTATACTCTCTCCATGACCTAAATCTTCATATCCTCCAGCCTCTCCCTCTCTCTCCCTTCAATGAATGTCCTTTTGTGTTTCTGAACTCATTGCTTCCCCTCCAAGGGGAAGGGTTTTTTTTTTTTTTTTGCTGTCTTCTAGAAAACTAAGCAGTGCCCTCCTTTGTCATTATCTTCATTACAGCTCTGCCACATCATCATTTGCTTCCTTCAGAAATCACTTTTCATCCCTTTTCTAATTGTGTTCTTGCCATGCTCTGAAAACGCTCACCCGCAGATGCTCCTCATGTGCTCTCTTCCTTGCCTTTACCTTGCAGAGGCTTTCACAGTTTGCCCTTTTTAACTAATTTTCTGCCTGATATACTTGTTCTTGGAGTATGTGAACAGAATATCAGGCAAGGCAAGTAGAACACACTCAGAGTTATTTGAGTCCACAAATAGTAATGTGGCATGCTAAATCAGGGAGATGCAGCAGGGATTTCTGTTCCCTTGGAGTCAGTGATGAAACTTCTAATGATTCAATTGGAGGGTTATTTACCAATAATATTTGTGGGGTAGTTTAAGAACTGCCAGATATGAGCATGTGTGGGAGTAGAATGGAGACAAGCAAGAAATTTGTCATGCCTTTTCAAAGATGTTCAAGGCCAATCAAACAATTATACATGTGGTTTTTCCCCTCTTCTGGAGCAGGTCACCTGGCAAAGGACAGAATGATGATAGGGTCCCCTTCCATGCTTTGCAGCACTGACTGGGGGAGATCCAGAAGGGGATAAATCCCACCAGGCGAACAGATGCCATACAAGCTACATCTGTTTCAAGCACTGCAAAAGAAACACTGGGCTTCCTATATACATGATTTATGCAGGGCTGATGTACTCCATGATACTTAAGGAACTAGATAATTTTTTCAGAATTTTTCTGAAGCGCAACAGAGTGCCGAGAAGTAGACATTAATACGTAAATGTCTCCCTGATACACAGAAAACTATCTCTCTCATCTTTTTCCCAAGAACTTTCCACTTCTTTTACCCTCTGCTTTCTACCACAGCTCTTATAAAACTATGGTGATCTGGCTACTAGTGTTGCTGAACCAGTTTTCCAAACATTTGATTTTTAACAAAGGTCCATATTCTCAATATGACACTTCTTACAGGCAACAAACAACAGTAGTTTGCATTACATCATATTACTAGTGGCACTCCAAAGCCACTTTGGGATGAATAGTTTCCATAAGGAAAATGAAAACAGATCTTTTGCTCCCGCAAACTGCTTTAACACATTTGAAACTGATAGTGCTGATCTGCATAAGCTGAGAATGTGAACCAGTGGGTCCTGCTCTGTGTTACAGAAAAAGTTAATTGTCATAATGAAATGACTTACAATTGCACCAACATTCTGTTAAACTCCCTTTACAACTCCTGTGGTGCTTTCACATCAGTTATTCCTGCAGCTCCCAGTAAAAAATGCATAGATTGTTCAATATGCCACACTTTACTGTGATTTCTATACTTTCCATTAGCTCTGAAACCTCTATGTTAGTACACTAGTGATGTGGTTCATTAATTGCCCATAAAAGGCCAAATATATATATTTTTAGGCTGACATCTATGCTTCCTTTTGCTTTCTAGAACTTGCCAGATGGTAGGTACTGAAGGACTTTGAGTAGGGTTCTGTCATTGATGCCCTCGAAGTCACTGGAAAATTTTTCTACTTAGTAACAGTAGAATTGTTATGTGCATGCTTGGTGTTACAGAATAGCAATTAATGCTGTCATGAGCTCACACAACTTGCATACAAGCTGCAGGCATCTCCACCAACTAAATGTTCCTTGACAAAAAAATAAATTAAAAATACAAGGTAGCTCTGGAGTCTGATGGGAAATGGTACCATGAGGGAGAGCAACGCCAAGGTTGAGGCTTGTCTCTGCCAGCTGAGGAAGAGTTAAGGTCATCTCCGGCAGCCTCCTTATCTGAGGGGACTGGAACAACCTCCACTATCAAAAGTAAATTAAGATAATACTTTGTCCCAAGGGATAGTACTCATCTCCTTATCCATGCCTTGAGGGTAGAGTGTGAAATTCCCTCCGAAGTTCAAAGAGGATGACCAAAGGAGGTTCGAACAGAGCTGCACTACTTCTGTGAGCAAAGGATGCTCACAAAAAAAGGATAGTTAGAAAAGAACATTATTTCTGATGACAGTTCTTTCCAACACACTTGGTGTGTTCCATTATTTTCAATTATTTCAGGGCACAGATTAATAATGAAAGTATTCAAAGTAAATTTGGAAAACACTGAACTCGCACAGAGTGAGACAAGAGAACAATATCTCTTTAAACAAAGACTAGCTAAAAAGTTACAACCTACCAGAGCTTGTGAATTTCCTAAACTTTGTTTCTAAGTCTTCCAAAGGTTTTTCTCAGAAGGTGGTTTAATCCATAGGAGCAGACAATGCTGGAGTAGTTACCAGGGATGAAACAGAGAGATGTTAGCAAGAGCCTGACTTTACCCTAAGAAAGCAGATTAGGGTGCTGATCAAAGACTCCTCCCTGCCTGGGAGGAGACTAGTGAGGAGCACGGTGCTCTGACGATGTACGTGGTGAAAAAAAAAAAGGTCAGAGGCAAGAAAGCATGAAAACCTCACAGGCAGAGTCCCTCATGCCCCC
>JANZLQ010000079.1:78060355-78070372 GCA_026212715.1 Elanus axillaris | reverse complement strand
GAGGAGGGAGAGGAGGCGGCGGGGGTGGCGTCTCTCGAGCCATGTGTATAACAGCCTCGATGGTGGCCATGATTGTATCTTGAGTGGCTGCTTGCTCCAGTATCAAAGGGTTGAGTGTCGGTCTCTGACCTCTTTTGCTGGGAAGGTCAATGCATTTTTCCAGAACGGGCATTTGGTCTCTGGAGTCTTCGTCGAAGGAAAGGGGTTGCTTCCGAGGACGCCCCCTCCTCTTCTTGACGAAGTTATTGCCTGTCTTTGATTGTCTCTGCAGCCGCTTGGCTTTCAGGATCTTGTTAACGTGATCCAGGTTCTTCTTTGTGGACAGGATCTTGGTATAGTTGCACATCTTGCGCACCTCGCACTGGATTGCTTCAATTTCACGGCGCTTGAACCTTTTTTTCAGTGGTGGGCTGGCTGTTGGGAGACAAGGAGAGAAACGGGGTAGGTCAAGCAACAGTGAATGGAAACTCTCCTTTGCCTGCTTTCAGCATCACAAATACTAGATGCTTGCAAGCCCAGTAGGCTGAATACGACTACTGAAGTGGTGGCTGTGAGAAAGGACTCTGCATAGAAAAGCAACTAAAAAAAAAGTTAAAAGATTATTTATTGCTGTCCCAGAAGAATTTGTTACCTCCTTTCTTACTGTCCTAGATGAAAACACAACTTGGACTATTAAGCAGTCTTCAGAGATTTCTCTCCATCTCTCCTCTCTTCTAAAGCAGCAAAGCTGTTCTACAGCAATGTTTTACCGTGGGTTTGCTTCATTCTCATTTCTAAACCTCTAGTGGGAGGAAAGGAATGGCTGCTTAGCATAGCTGGCATACTGGGCCACTGTAACTATTAAACTTTCTATAGCCCAAACATATACTCCTGATGTCTTCACCCCACCCTTTAATTCTTGCCAGTTAGTACAAAAAGCGTTTCTTACTGAAACTAGTGAGCACAGACAAGCTGTATGAGTCACTTCACCTGTGGCCAATCCATTACCCCTGCCTGGGTTTCTTTACTATCATCTCCGCAGGTACTAGCTGAAACTACTCAGTCATATAACTGACTTTAATGGCCCCCGAAGTAAGGTTACTCCTGGTTCAGATCACTTACTTTAGATCTGAATGAAGTCCAAAGTAGTTAAGTCTCTTGCCAAGGTCACGTTGTGAGTCATTTTCAGAGCTGGAAGGAGTACCCAGCATTTCTTGGCTCCTGGTCCATTGCTTAGGACACGAGACCTTGCTAGTTTTTCTGAAATTGTCTCATTGTCCTTTACTGAACATGGCATCTGCTCAGAGTTCAGGATTTGCACACAGATTAAAAGTAACTACCCCTTTGCGAGAGAAACAGAATGTATTAATTCTGCTGTTGCAATAACTGGTGCTCCCTTTCACTCCTGACATATCTGATCTGCGCTGCTGGAAAAGAAATGATGGAGTACAGAATTTCTATTCAGTAAAGAATAAAACATCCCACTAAATTAACCTCAGCCCACATCTACTTGCAAACTTAATTTACACCTGACTGTCAAGCAGTCATTTGGGTTTGAAATCCTTGAAGTTTCCGGAGCAGCCAAGATTTCGAGAAAGGTTCATTTGGGGGTTATCACTCCCTTCATGGCTAACAGGCTAATCTTCTAGCAGTAGTTTAAATAAAGTTGCTATTGTAGCATTTTCTGTAGATAACCAGGAGCCGTCAAGTGGTAGAATCTCCTCTTGCTCGCTATGGGCTATGACAGATTTAGCATACAAACCTCACTCACTGGCCTTCCCTCTTGGAGAACATAAATTATTGGCTCTTATAGCACCATGTTGCTTGGATTCAGCAAAGAGCTTGCGTAAACAAACCCAAGTTACAATGCAAGAAGTAGGAGTGAGTCATAAACAAAACACAGACATATGCTCTCTTATAAATAAAGACCTGGATGGCCAACTTCCCAAAGTCTGGTTTTCATTAATTACAAAACAAAATACATATTCCATATGTAACCCACTCCCCACACCAAAAAGAAAAATAAAACCCACTTGCAGTTTGTGATTCACAGAGGACAAAAGAAAACAAGAATGCAGTCATTTTGGTACCAAAGAAAAAGGAAATGAAATATCCAAGTTGCTCAGGAGAAGCTAGTTGCACAAAATTCTTCTCAAGTAGGTCACCCCTAAAAAGTGTGGATGCAAGAGCCCTAAGGACAAGTGGCAGTGAGCTATTTCTCAGCCATCTGATCAAAAAAATCCCTGTCACACAAAATGATTACTCTCATCTGCCTCACTGGTGATTGACATATATAGTCCCAAAATTTCCAGCCCTAAGCATTTGACTCTGAGTCCCTCCCAGGTCCTAAGAGTAGCTTCAGGTCAGAAGATTTAAGAAATTAAACACTTGGCACACTCTTCATATTTGGTTTCCACATTTTGCCTTTTATTGCTATTGTCAAGGAAGGTTTTCAAGACTTTTTTCTGAAAATTCTCATATTGCAAATTCCCATATTGAAGATGCAATTTTTTTCCCAGAAAGTAAAGCTGAAATTTTTCAGTTGGTGATGGAAAACTTGAAGATGGGAAATTTAGCAGAAATACAGGAAAAATTGCAAGGTTCATGGTGAAATCAGGAGATTTGGCATTACTCTCAACTTTCATTGGAAAGAAAGTAAGCCAAAGGACAGGAAACGAATTTGAAATGAAGCATTAGCCAAGTACCTGCAAAGATTTTATGTCTTTACGGAGATTTATCTGTAGTCGGTTGCTCCTGCAGCTTCATATTACCACCCCATCACAGTCAATGGAGATCTGGTCTGTACAGTTGGTAGAGGATGACCTCCATTTCTAAAATGGGAACTCAGTGCAATTGAAGGTGACCATGGACATCTTCTGACTCCCTGATACAGGATAAGGAAGAGGCAGGTCTCCTGTCCATCCTGCCAAATTCAGTGAGTGTCTTAAGCACCCAAGAGATCCAGGTCACCCAGGCTGAGTGTCTTAAGTGGAGCCTGATGGTGAGTAGACGGTGCCTGAGCGGAGCAAAGGTAGGCATCTACTTTCTGCCAAACTGCCTAGTTCTCCAAAATTAACTGATATGCAGACAGTTGTGGATAGATATCTACACTTACATATAAATCTATAAGCTGAACACCATGCTCAGTATCTTGCTTCACGTTGTTTAGATACCTTTTTGCCCTCTTAAAACTTTGCAAGTTGACAGTCTGTTTCTTTTTAGACTGAAACTCATTTTCTCATTTAGAAAAAAAACCTTCTGTGCTGTTGTATACTGGCTTACTGCACTAATTTTTCTTTTATAAATGCTTTGGGGTGTTTATGACTTTCTCAGGAAGCTTGTTAGAAGCTACTAATAATGCTTTTGCTTTTCTTCCTAGCAAGCCTCTGAACTTGCAAGCTCCAGAAAGTATTTGAATTGTGTTACATAGTCTGCCAATAGTCAGAATGCATGTACTGAATAAGTAATATACTTTCAAGTCAGGCTTTTTAAAGGAGATATTAGGAAACCCAATATTATTGTGACTATTTAGAGTCAGGGACATCTGATTCTACATTTGATGTAGGGTGACTATGCGGAAAAGAGTCTGATGGGTCTGCAGGGGGAAGATTTGATGAGGTGTGCATATGACAAAATATCAGGGAGACCTGCCAAAGTAAACCACTATTAAAGTGAGAGCCATTAGGTGTTATCAACTCATCTGGAAGCTCTTGGTGAGCAATCTTTGATATAAAATATTTTCCTATATTGGCATGTGATATACTGCTCTGCTGAAAACCAAAGCTAAGTACTAATCTTTTCCAGTTTATCCAGACAGACCCTGCCCAACCCTGGACCAAAGTTGGTCTGTGTTGGTTTTAGGCTTTGTTGTTTTCTTCCTGCACATACTTTGCGTGTGGAAATCTTGCATTGGGAGGAAGACTTTTGTCTTGCTCTATCTGGTGGAATTCATCTAGAAGGGGTTGAAGAGCAGGTGGGGAGTAGTAACACTATGTCTGCACACAGACATAGGAAAAAGGGAATATGCTCCTATGGAGATGATACAATGTGGTGGCAACCTCCAGGTGCTGGAGGTGCATGGGGGGACACTTTTTTGCCTGGGCACAGTTACGTCTTTACAAATCGCCAGGCTGTATGGCCATGTGCCACCTCCATGAAGGCCTGAAGCCATTTGGCAAAATCCAGCCCAAATTGAAGAGAAACTAGAAATACTTGATGTAGCACAGGTGTTTGTACTTTTCCTTCATCCTTTTCCCACTCTCCAAACAAACTCAACTAGCTGCCCCAAACAAGCAAGAACCAACATCAGTCTTAAAACACAGCTTTACAAATTTAAAATAAGGCACATGGAGGTCCGGTGTCTCTCCTCTCCCTGGGGTACAGAGATGCAGTGAGCCTCTGTCTCACAAAGACAAATTGAAATGGCCACAGGACATGCTGGGAAGTCATGCAGGATTGGTATGATGCTGGAAATAGCTTCTGAGGCAGACAGAAATCTCTACCAAAAATATACATTTCCAAGGGTAGCTTAGAGCAGGCTGGAGGACCCACTCCAGCACAGTAGTACTGAACAAGGAGGTGAGCCCAGGTAGACCAGACCCCTTGGAAGTTCTCCATTGGTCCCCCAACTTTATCCTGGATGGTTTTGTTATGTCTGCAGCTCTAAAATCCTTCTTAGTGCCTGTCATTCTCCATCCCTTCAGAGGTGCCCCAGGCCACTTGCAAGAACATGGCACAGAGAAGACTGCTCAACAGCTGGGCTCAGTTTGTCGACTTGGTTTGAATGGAGGAATTTTCAAAGAGCTCCCTATTAATTACAGGAAACCCATAGCACTGTCCTGTTTTCCCATTAACACAGTTTCTTTCAGTTTTCAACTAAATTATTTCAACATCTGGGCTACAGATAAACCAACAATTTAATTAGACTTCTGAAAATGGAAAGAATGAACTATGCAGTCAAGCATACACTTTCATCTTGAAACTGATCATAAAATATTTGTGTGCTTTCATTCTCCGCTGCATTAAAAATCTGTCCTCAGTTTATATATAGGAAAGTATTAAAGACTAAACAGAGATTCCTGATTTTTTAATGTACAAATTTATCTTTATAGGGGCTACTTTACAGCATGGAACCCTTGTTTTCCCTATTTATTCAGGAAATGAGAGGAAAATAGAAAGGATTGCACTGAAACAGCACTTTCAGTTGAATAATTAAATATGTAATCATTCCATAACTCAGTAACACAAATGCATTTTTAGTGAATGTGGAATCAAAGGTTTGACAAGACTATGAAACTCCTAATGGCTGCATGTAGGGTAATGTACTGTGGGTTCCCCATTCACTGGAAATTAAGTCACAATGCAAGATTAACTTCTCTATCCATGCCCAAGAAAAGGCATGATGATGCCTGAATGACTTGGCTCAATTTCTGACTGTATAAAGTTATTACCTTTCTGATCGGATTCAAAATAGAAGCACAAAATACAAGTTGATTGAAAAACATGTTATTCTGACTTATTTATTCTGATATATTTTAAATCACTGTTCATTGCCCCAGACAATTTTGCATTTGCAAGACAGAATATTATGCTAAAATCACTGAAGTATGCAGAAAGAAATCTCAGCTGCTCCTTAGCTATTCACTGTGTATTCGGCATGTTCATGCTACAGGGATAGGAACATTCAAATAAATGAACAACGGGGCTGAGAAAGGAACCCAAGAGTCTTGGTTCAGAGTCCCCTGCTAGACCATACGGGCTGGTGCTACTTGTGTCCTCATTATTGCACAAGTAGTGGTATGTGAATAAAATAGATTTGATATGCCAAGATATGATCATGATAAGAATGTGTTAGAAAAATTACAGACTCATTATCACATTAGATATGCACATTTGCAGCTACTTTTGCAACCAGGAAGAGCAGTACTAGCACATATTGTTCAGTGCGGTGCCAGAAGGAAGAAGATGGGGAAGAAATAGAGGGGATGGAGGGAAACAACATTACCTGCTTCAGATGTTGCTGCTGATGAAGGTAGGAGAGATAATACTGGAGTCGGCATTGCAACACTGTCAACAGCTGCTGGTTTCCTTCTGGTCATCATGTTACAGGCAGAACTTTCCATTTTACCATGAAGTGAAGTCTGGTCTGCTTTTAAGTGGGGACCTGCAATTCCTGGGGAAGGAAAAAACATTTGGATGAACATTGATAAAGTAACATGTCTGGGGAATATCTGGAAAAGAATAGTTGGTTGCTGTCCCTGCTACTCCAATATAGTTCTGTATTTCCCTGTGTATGTTCCTGTAATACAGACTTGATACTAGCAAGGATCATCATCGTTATTTGGTTTTGATAATTTTGCTTAAGGATGTACCATCACTGATCTTTATAAACGGTGGTAAACCAACATAATAATTCCACATTACCACTTTTTCTTCTCCAAGCAAACACACACCCTGATACATGTATAAAGAAAACAGACATGCTTCATATCTCTACTTAGTGGGATTGTTTATTTGTCATTCTCTGGGTAGTTTATTCTCCACACATACTTATATGCTTCTCGTCTATAATGACCTGACTCAGTGGGTGTTTCATCTGAGTATGGAGCAGGCACCAGGAACAGCCTCAATAAGTAATTCCCTATTTAAAGCATATGACACTTTTTTTTTTTAGGAATTCCCTTTCTAATGAAAATTTACCTTACAACTCATCCAAGAGATGGACGTTTAAAAAAAGAGCACTTTGTCATACATTTTTCTACCTAAGGATTACAATGCAGAATAAATGAGTGGTAGAAATATAACAAAGTCAAATATTCCAGAAAATAAAAGTTACGCACTCAGGGCTGGTAGATTTCTCCTTAGAAATGTTCCTCAAACTCTCTTATGATTTGAACCCATTTATTTCCTTGTAAATGTGTCAATTTTAAACTGCTGGGATTTAAATTTTATGTATTAGATCGCTACCTAATACACCTGAAAGTGTATCCACCCATTTATATGTAATATTTGTGTGAGTTCATGTGTGTACACATATTGCATAAATATCTGTAAGTGTATGAATTTACCAAGTGGAAACGCAGCTAAAACACCTCAGTCACTTTTTACAATAAGACTGCAAATTATTTTGGCTATTTTAGAAAACTCCTAGCAGTTGCTGCTTTGTAAAAATTCAGTAGCCCTGCTCTCATGAGACCAGAGCAAAAGTCTGCTAGGGTGAAGACTTTGTCTTGTGTCTTTGCTGACTTACGAAAATCTCTCCTAGACTCTGTGATGCTGGGCTTCAACATAGCCAGGACAACCATTCATTTTTGAAAGGCAATCCTCCATAAATTCCTTCTTTTTTCAAACCTCAACCTGCACATGGGCCTCAGATAAAATGCATCAGATTTTGGCAATAAAATTACAGGAAGATTCAAAAAATCACTGAGCAGCTGAGGTTGGAAGGTTCCTCTTGAGATCATGTAGTCTACCCCACCCTGCTCAAGCAGGGTCAGTTAGAGCAGGTTACACTGGACCATGTCTGGTCAGTTTTGAATACCTCCAAGGAGAGAGAGCACAACCTCTCTGTGCAACCTGTTCATCCTCACAGTAAAAATGTGTTGTTCAGACATAACCTCCTGTGTTTCAGTTTGTGCCCACTGCCTCTTGTCCTGTTACTGGGAGCCACTAAGAATAGTCTGGCTCTACACTCTTTACTCTTCCCCATGGATATGGTCCCCCTGAGCCTTCTCTTCTCCAGGCTGAACAGTCCCAGCTCTCTCAGCCTCTCCTTATAGGAGAGATGCTCCAGACCCTTAATCATCTTTGTGGCCTTTCACTGGACTCTTTCCCATATGTCCATGTCTCTCTTGTACTGAGGAACCCAGAACTGGACACTATTCCACGTGTGGCCTCACCAGTGCTGAATAAAAGGGAAGGATCATTTCCCTTGATAAGGTAGCAGCACTTCTCCTAATGTAGCCCAGGAAGCTGTTTTTGCTGCAAGGGCACATTGCTGGATCATGGTCACCTTGGTGTCCACCAGGACTCCCAGGGCCTTTTCTGCCAAGCTGCCTTCCAGCTGGTCAGCCCCTAACAGGTAGTGGTATGTGGGGTTATTCCTCCTCAGGTGCAGCACTTTGCACTTGGCCTCGTTGAACTTTATAAGGTTCTTGTCAGCCCATTTTTCCAACCTGTCGATGTCCCTCTGGATGAGAGCATGGCCCTCTGGCATATCAACCACTCCTCCCACTTCTGTATCTTTTCCAGATTTGTTGAGGGTGTGTTCTACCCCATCACCCTGGTCATTAATTAACTTGGTAAATATTTTTGGCCCCTCTATCAAACCCTGGCATGCACCACTAATGACTGGCCTCTACCTGGACTTTGTGCCACTGATCACAACCCTTTGAGCCCAACAGTTCAGCCAGTTTTCAGTCCACCATAGCATACATTTATTTAGTCTGTATTTCATCAGTTTGTCTATAAGGAGGTTGTAGACAACAGTGCCAAAAGTCTTTCTAAAGTCAAGATAAGCAACATCAGATTGGTCAGGCATGATTTCTCCTTGTGAGAGACCGAAAGAGTTAGTCTCAAACATTGTGGTAGGGCAAGTTCTGCTTAACAACTAACTCTACATAACGAGGAACTCTGCCTAGCAAGGAACCCCAGGTGAAAAGAAGCCAGCAGCACCCATCAGCAACAGGAGGGGGAGTGTGTGCTGGAAGGTGCCCAGTTCCCTCGTCTGATGTGCTGACCAGGGCAACTCACCATGCAGGGCAGGGGAAGATACTCCCCAAATGATCCCCAAGCCCAAAGGCTTACAAACTGCTCATGACACCTAATTAGCCTAATGCCCACCTGAAGGAGGGGCAAAGATGATAAAAGGACACAAACTGAAGTCCCATGGGCACAAGACCACCAGAACTGGACCCCTTGGCTGATTGGACCAACGCTGGACCCAGGACTGGTGAAATCCCCCCCCTTCCTTTTCCTTTTCCTTTTCTCCTTTTCCTTTTCCTTTTCCTTGTCCATAACCCCTATGCCTCATCCCTCTAGACATAAACTGTTGACCAAGTCTGGGACTAAAAGCGAATCTAGTGGCCCCTGGGCTCCTCTCTGAGAAGGAGTCTAGAAAGCAAGGGGGTCTGCTCTGAACCTCGGAACTCAATGGGAGGGCTCTCCTTATTGTCTTCCCTGAACTGATTCCCAGATAAGCAGGCCCTGTAGTATATGTTTGGTGATGCATGGTTAGCATATGTTACACAGCTTACTGACAATAGTTTCATGCCGATTTCTGTTGTGAGCACACCAATTTTGGTGGTGACTATGTCAATTCCTGTTGTGAGCAAATAAAGTTGAATTTTGTGAGTTAAAGGATCCCTGGTGTCATTTCAGCTTAATCCTGACCTGGGAATCAGCAAACCTGAGTCATTGTCCTGAGAAATTGGGATGTGACACCCCTTCATTTTCTGTAGGCTGCTTTTTTGCTGCTTATGTACCTGTAGAAACATTTCTTGTTGCCCTTCTGCCCTTGCTCGATTCAAGTCCAGGGAGGCTTTGGCTTCCTAAGCCCATCCTTGCATGCTTGCACATTGTCTCTATAGTTCTGTGGGTCAGCTATTCCTGCTTCCACTTGTTTTTTAGTTCCTTTTAATTTCTGACATTACTCGGGAGCTCCTTGGTCATTCATGCAAGTCTGCTAGCTTTGCTTGATTTGATTTGCCACTCAGATTTGGTTTGGTATGTGTCCACAATATCCCTGATCCAAGCCCCAGGCCAGCAGCAAACCTCCCTGGATTGCAGGTCAGGTCAGCAGATGGGGGCCCCTACTGCTGCCCCTGGCTGCACCTGGATAGCACCTGGTAGTTCTTCAAAGACTTCCCACAAGTACCCTGATACCTAGAATCACAGAACCATAGAATCATTTAGGTTAGAAAAGACCCTTAAGATCATTAGGTCCAACTTTTAACCTAACACTGCCAAGCCTATCACTAAACCGCGTCCCTAAGCACCACATCTACACGTCTTGTAAATACCTCAAGGGATGGTGACTCC
>JANZLQ010000079.1:78038163-78059750 GCA_026212715.1 Elanus axillaris | reverse complement strand
CTTGGCCTTGTTGAACCTCACACAGTTGGCCTCGGCCCATCGATCCAGCCTGTCCAGATCCCTCTGTAGAGCCTTCCCACCCTCCAGCAGATCCACACTCCCACCCAACATGGTGTCGTCTGCAAAGTTACTGAGGGTGCACTTGATCCCCTCGTCCAGAGCATTGATAAAGATATTAAACAGAACTGGCCCCAATATGGAGCCCTGGGGAACACCACTTGTGATCAGCCACCACCTGGGTTTAACTTCATTCACCACTGCTCTCTGGGCCTGGCCATCCAGCCAGTTTTTACCAAGCAAAGAGTACACCTGTCCAAGCCATGAGCAGCCAGTTTCTCCAGGAGAATGTTGTGGGAAATGGTGTCTGATGGGCTTTACTGAAGTCCAGGTGAACAACATCCACAGGCTTTCCCTCATCCACTAAATGGGTCATCTTGTCACAGAAGGAGATCAGGTCAGTCAAAGCAGGACCTGCCTTTCACAAACCCATGCTGCCTGGGCCTGATCACCTGGTTGTCCTGTACGTGCTATGTGATGGCACTCAAGATGATCTGCTCCATAACCTTCCCCAGCACCGAGGTCAGGCTGACATCTGCAGTTCCCCAGATCCTCCTTCTGGACCTTCTTGTAGATGGGTGTCACATTTGCTAACCTCCAATCAAGTGGGACCCTCCTAGTCAGCCAGGACTGTTGATAAATGATTGAAAGTGGCTTGGCGAGCACTTCTGTCAGCTCCCTCAGTACTCTTGGTGGATCCCGACTGGGCCCATAGATTTGTGTGTGTCTAAGTGATATAGCAGGTCACTAACCATTTCCACTTGGATTATGGGGGCTTCATTCTGCTCCCCATTCCTGTCTTCCAGATCAGGGGGGCTGGGTACCCTGAGAAAAACTGGTCTTACTATTAAAGACTGAAGCAATGAATACATTAAGTATCTCAGCCTTTTCCTCAGCCTTTCCCAGAAGATCAAGAAGATCTCAAAGCAGAACCAGAAACTGCTGCACAAACTTCTGTGTCTGTTGGCTGCGCTCAGGCTCTCCAGATACCAACGAACATTTCCTTGTATTTGCAGCTTGGAGCTGCTATGAACAGTCCCTACCTTTGTCTCTTGCACATGAAATAAGAAATACCATGAGACCTGTGGGTTGTCTCAGAAACTGTGGAAGAGATCTCCAGCAGAGTCAGACACAGAAGAACTGCACTGGTAAGAAGAGTCTGAAAGACAGGGTTATAGAATGGGCCAGTCTGGGAAAGGAGTCCTGATGAACCTGTGACCTGATATCAACCTGGGGACTTAATGGAGGAGAATGGGTCTGAGTGTAGAAATATTCAGGAGTTAGACAGAATTAAAGGTCATGGCTTGGCAGAGATACGCAGAGGAGTCTCTGCCTATTAGACCACACATCCCTCCAGAGCCTCAAATCCAGTATTAAGCATCTCAAATTGTATCCATTCAACTTCAATCTCTTTCTGCTCAGCTTCCCTATTGCAAATGAGAACAATAATATACCCCTCATCTCAAGAGCAGTGCTGCAAAAATAAAATTATCAACATTCATGAAACATTCATCTATTCATACCAAGGCTTAGAAATGTAGAATAAATGAGACATGATGTCACACGCTAAATAGCAAGAGGAAAATCCAACTACCAAATATCTGTTCATTAGGTGAGCGCTATACATTGAATAAAGCAGTGTCCCATAATAACTGGGATATTTGACTAGGCAATTATGCCTATGGGATCACAGCTCTATGGAACTGTGCATATGCAAAACTGAGGTTTCACCACTCCATTGTGCTTGAGTTTGAGCCTTAACATTATTTATTCATGAATGTAGTTTATGTGCAAGAAATGTGCATATGTGGGTGTATGTATCCATACACATACACATATATGCATGTGCATATGGTACATAATAACACTAACAACCTCATAAATTCAACATCTGGTTCTAATTAAACTGAAGGGCCTATATAAAGAGCCGTATGAAAACATGCAGCTGTAACCTGTTGACCTCTATTGATAAAAAAAAAGTCTCTGTGAAGCTGTGCTTCAACATATCAAGGGACAGTCATTCATTTTTTCAAAGGTAATCCCTCACAAACCACTTATCCTCTCAAATCTCTACCTGCACACAGTGTTTGCATTAGGGACCTTGATTTATGGATTCCCACTCCTTGGATGGAGAGGCCGACTTCCTGTTGCCGTGGTTACTTGGATCTTGGTTCAAGGTTAAACTACTCCCAAATCAAAATCAGTGGCAGGCACAGCATCTAACAGCCAGGTTATTGACTACCCTAGGATGCTTAAAGGTCAAAGACCAAAGTGCTGCTTACTGCCTTTGGGGTGAGTCAATATTTTCAATATTTTTATTCTGTTTCTTCTGAAGAAGTAGTTGCTGCTCAATTACCACCTATCTGGGTTTAGCAAGGTCATACAAATCATTGAGGAAAATCCTCCTCCTACAGAAGAGATACAAATGTAATGAATTACTTCAAAGTCTACATGGCCCAATTGCAGCTCATCACCAATGAATCATGGGTTCAGCCATCTGTCTTTTGTTTTAGGCACTTGGTTTCTTCAGTCTGTATCACACACCTCACTGAAATCCTCATCTAAATTGAGGAACGGGAGTAATTTATGGATCTGGAGCAGCCAATGAGGAAGAGCCATCAGGTTTCTTTCACAGATACGAAAATGCAAACAGACTCGGAGGCACCGTTGGAAACCCACGGAGGTGCAGTGATTTGCTCACAAGATATGATTCACACTGCAGTAGTGGGAGGTCTGTCCCTTGAGTGGATGGACCTGCTGGTACGGTGTCATCACCTTTCGATGGACTTTTTCTTCTCATTTGGGGTGCTCTGTTCAGAAGGCCTTACCTAAGAGAACACCCCTGTTTGACCCATCTTTGGATCAGGTGGAAATAAATCATCTGTAACACCATCACAGGGGGCTAAGAGTTTAAAACTCACACACATGTCCATGATTCCAGTGTATTTTATCCTTTGATGATGCTCCAGAGAGAGAACAAGATGATGTATATGGGTGGCCTGATTCAGACCTTATTTACCACCTGTCTGTTGATTTTTGTGCATTTCCTCCAAATTAGAGCCTGTTTCATTCCATGGAAGACTTGTACCTAACCGTTAGTTGTTTAATGAGAAAGGGCAAAGGGAAAGGACAGCTTCAAAAGCAAGAGCAGACATGAAGGAGATTATCAAGAACCAAAACCAGTGATGGCATGATTATAAATAAAGAATCATACTAATCTTAAATAAAAGGGTGAATCAGGAGAAGCACGATCCTAGTTCAGGGCAGACTGGCAGAAAACATGAGGGAACACAAGACTGATGTGAAACTGGCCTTTTTCTTAAAGATTTATGGGTCCCCTGATACTTTGGATAAAAAACTGCATTCTTCATTCACTGGCTAAGCAACTTATGAGCTCTGACTGATAATTAATACATTAATTTTAAAGGACTAGTCATTATTGTTGTTGTTATTAAGTACTTACATTGCAAGTAATGTGGTCTAGCTCCATTGTGCTAGGCTCTGTACAAACGGATTAATTAACTATCCTTGCTTTACTGTTAAATCATGTTCACTCTGCTTATTGCATTCATCTGTTTTCCTCATCTTGTACTTATATGGAAAGGTTCTTGGACAACATCCACCTTTTCTTCTTTAATTTGCGTGCAGAATTTAGCACAACGCGCACCCAGGCTGCAACTCTAAGTGCCAGTCCAAAAGAGATAATAAATGTTAATTTGCCATTGGAAAACAGAGAAAATCAGCTGACAAAAATTGATCTCAGTGAAGCTTCTGCTAGGGAAGATTTTTCTTTAGAGAGTTCATTGCATTGGCTTTCATACTCCCCACAGATTTCTGGAAATCCACAGCTGTACTTAAATTGTTTATGCATCTGAGCACTGTTATCGGAAAACTCTTACAGATTATTTTTCTCCCAGTGTCTTTGCACAATGTAGCTACGCAATGCAGCTGTACAGGAATGGACATCTAAACATTAAGTTAGTCATAGGATTTGCATTTTGATAACTCCTCCGTTTTGAATTAAGAACCAGAAGAAAACTCCTATCGGGGTGAATCTTTTTGTAAGGCTGATTTTAAATAAATCAGTCAAAAGTTTGGTATTGCATCATATTCCAGAAGAGAGAACTGAATTACTATGTGATAAATGTAGTTAAGGAAAGTAATTATTCTTCTTAAAGTAATATTATTACCTTTCTAACTTATGGAATTCATTTCCCTGGCTTCTATCTGACATGTATTATCATTTAAAAATAACTGTACTTTCAATGTACAGCACTGCTTTATGGCTTTAGGTCTTTTCATCTTCCTCCCCTTTCCACCACCACATTAGAAACTTTGAATTCCACCTCTTCTATGCAGGATTTTCTATTCTGCAGGATGTGTCCCCCTGAATAAAACCAAGATCCTGTAGAATAATAAAAAAAAAATTACTCTCATTGCCAACAGGCAAAAATTTAAGACTCTGAGACTGCTTTATTTCATTCCAGCTATTTTCCTACTTCTATTTCTTTTTTTTTTTTTAAATCAGGATAGCTTTAGAGAAAGAAAGAGAGAGACGGAGAAAGCCATCATTAGATAGATCTTCTGATCTTTATCTGCAGTAGCACAGTCAGAAGAGCTAATGCTATGATGATAGCTTTGAAATCTCTTAGGAATTGGATAAAGAGAAGCGATAGTGATGAACTCCCAGCTAATAAACACAGAGTGCTTATTTCTGCAGAATGATCAATTTCCAGATGTCCTGAGGCTTGTCTGATACAGTTGATTTACTCATTCTCCCTCACTTCACTAATAAAGCTCAAGTCCAACATCAGATTAGAGAAGAGCCAGATTTCTTAAAGGGGCAGGAGCAGGGCTGGCTGGCATCATGGCACGCAAAGGCTGGGAGATGTACTAATCTCTTCTGCCTCCTCCTATAACCACCAAGCTGTCTTAAACAGCTGCCTTCCTCTGCTGAAATCATACACTTTATCCGCTTTGGGTTAGTACAGTAATACAGACAATTAATTTGTTATCTTGTTAGTGGAAATTTAATGCAATGATCTAAAAGAACTCTTACATATTGTGATAAACTTTAGTGCCTCCAGGGCGCTTCTCTTCCATAGGACTCATTTCACATCCCATCCATTATGTAAATGAGATGTGGAAATAGTTTAGTTCCCCTAATGTATCTGTACACTGATGGATTGCACAAAGTCAGCCCTACTGAAACTAATGAGGTTAAATGCATCTTGCCATTCCTTTCTACTTGGGTGAATCTCTGCGCCTGAGTTCAAGAAACGCGGTGCAAGTCTTCCTCTTCACTTCTTTATGAAGATAATTGTGATTCCTGACAGGGAGCGCAGTGGCAACTGCTGCATACCTGAAGCCTCGCAAGGCATTGCTTAAGGAAACAGAGCAGCTGCCGTTGCTATATACAGCTGTGGGGTTGTCTGTGGAGGCTTCAGATCATCTTCCACTTTTGGGAGGTGGGTCCCAGGACTGTGTGGAGCTGCAGGCATCTGCAGCCTACAATGACAAGAAGTGTTTGAAACCAGCATAGCTATTACCGTTCCCGAAGGAAGAACTAAACCCAAGGAGGGATGGGTAAGGAAGCATTATTTTGCTCATCATCAGGATGAATCTCAAATCCCCATTGGCCCTCCAGCTAAGAGGACGATCAGCTGTAATTTGAAATTTCAAAAGACCAATCTCCCACCTGTTTCAAGCCTGTATTTGCAGTGAATGAGACTTCCTAGGAGATGGAGTCTTGAGCTCTGCCTTTTGGGTTTGCTTTGGGATTGCTTTTTCCTCTACTGGTACAGGAAGAATGATGGATCCTCCATCTCATTCCTTCCCCTCCTCCTCTGCATATTGCCGGCAGGAACATGGAAGGGGCCTGAGTCAGGAGACTGAGGAATAACGGACCTGTAGCCTCAGTCATGGGAAATGAAGACATGTGTGTCTGGAAGTTCAGTCCCTCATGTACTCAAAGTTGAAAATGGACTTAATGGAGCTGGTGGAAGCAGTTCATGTTCCAAGACAGTATGGGAGAGCACCCCAAGGGGGCTGTAAGTGTGCTGATACCCCACCTCCTCCAGCCCCACTGCGTGCCCTTCCCAGGCCCCAGACCTTCAGACTGGGACTGGGATTTGAAAATGTCATGGAAGAAACTACCAAACTCTGTCGTGCCAGGAAGTGATGAACACGTGAAATGAGGATTTCCAGTAGAACTTGGATCAAAGTAGAAGAACATGTTAGTTATATACAGGTGACAGCAATCAATACATTTAACGAAATAAAAATACAGGAGTTCAAAAGGCTAATTCGGAGTCAAAGGCTCCAAGATTCCAGGCCTTGTGAACACAGAATTAAGCTAAAGGAGCTTGCTAATGGGTTCAGAATGAAAGAGTTTTCCTGCCCAGAGCCTGAAACTTTTAGCTGAGCAGAAAGTTACAGTTTACAGTTGTTGGAGGCTGACAGAATCAAGAGAGACAGACAGAGACCGATGGTATTGGAGAAATGAAATTTGCCATGAAATATCTCAGTGAATGAATCATTTAATACACAGCGATGAAGAACTAAATTCTCTCACAGAGGGGGGAAGGAGAAAAATTAAAATCTTTGAAAGAAATGAAATGAAAAAGAAGTGTTGGAGGGAGGATGGTTAGGTGGAAGAGTAAACTAAAGGGCTCTTTTTTAAGGCATAAAAAGCCATTAGGTACGGTGGGGGGCAGAAATAAAAAGACCTACAGCTAGGAGCAAGGAACTACCTAGAGTTGAGTAGTCACACTGAAGATGAGCTGTCATAGTGGATGAGGATATGCTCACTGGGGAGGAAGGAAACAGAAGATAGGATTTCTTTCTCAAGAATACAGCTGAGGAAAGACAGATGGGGAAATTTCAGTCCCTAAGTAATGAGAAAAGTCAAGGGTGGTGTTTTGAGTTGTTGTTTTTCTTAACAACAGGGATGATCATTTTTAAATGTGGCAGATAGAGCTGATATTCCCTAGGCAAATGGAGTTGGGAGCAGTTCGTATTTATCACAGATTAAATGGGACGCTGACAGCTTTGGTAGGAGAGTGCTGGAATGAAGCATGAGCAGAAGAGTCAAGTTGCTCGTGGGGGGAGGACGAAAGAGCTGGGCTGATGTAATGACGGAGTCATTTTTCAGGCACATCCAGTGTACAGAAAGTGATGAAATCTAAAATAAGTTAGCAAAATAATTAGCAAAAATCTTGCTGAACAAGTTTGACCGAGAGACCTCCACTGAGAAAAAACAGCGTTATTTCTCCAGAAACAGTAAGGTTTCATTCTCTCTGTGTATGCATTCAGCAAAAGACAATATCTGTATGATGCACAAATTCAGCTGACATTTTTTTTCTTTCTCACTGAAATGTTATATTTGCATTACACCGGTTTAAGGAGTCCTGCAGTGACATCTGCGTTAGAAAAGTAAACACTACCAGGGATGTTGCTTGAACCCAGAGACCCATACTGTTACACAGAAGGAAAACAAGAGAACCAGGTGGGCACCACCATGTCTAACTCAGCCCAGTAACGTCTGAACTGGTCCCCAGAGGGGTTCACACCTTTCTACTCACTACAGCCGCAAGCAAAGGCGGTGAAGCCAAGGTAGTAGGCACCTGGGGACAGGTGGGCTGAGGATAGGCTGAAAGTCACAGTGCTGATAAGAGCATCCAAGATTGCTGACTTCTACGTTAGTATTCTCCCTACTGGGCAGCCTAGTTATTTCATTTTTCTTCTTTATCTGTAATAAGCTATGCCCTAGTTCATACAATGAGAAATACTCTGAGTATGACATGCATTTGAAGTAAAATCTCAGCACTTAATAGAAGTCCCTGTATACCCTGCAATCTAGGAGACTGTAACAGAGGAGTTTTTATTTTTAGAAGGTTTCATGCTGGCTTTGTTTTAATATCTGAGTCCATTCATCCCACTTTAATGCTGATTTATCACTAAATTGAGTGCTTGCTTTATCAGCACCAGAGATGAAAAATAATGCACGCTGGGAGTGCATATATCATTCTTCTTTTCTCTCATTTTCTATATTTCAGATCAATAGATATGGGGTATTTTTTTACCTTTCATTCTGAAAACCACAATAATTGACTGCAATAGGAAAACTGAAATCTATTTAAACAGATGCATAGGCAAGATCATAAGTGTTATTGCCAATTAACCTTAGGAACAAAGAAGTTTAATAGTTAGCTAGCATTACGGTATACAGGACTGTAGCTGTTGCCCTATTCTAATGGCATTCTGAAAACAACGAAAATATTTGAAAATGATCGAATAGAGTCCAATGTTTGGCTTTATTTAAACAGTTCAGGGTTACTGTGAATGGAGAAAAAACACATCAAGAATTCAGGATTTTTCCTGAAGCTCACCCTTCCCTTGTATCTTATTAAAACCCTCAGTGATACACCATTTCTCTGATATGAACTTTATTGTAAAATCTTTGGATTTTACATAGTTTTCAAAGGAACATTCTGAAGGAAATGCTTTATTGAGAGTGGTTTTCATTAAAATTCTTGCTGGAGACTGCTTCCTATAACAGTGTAAGAAGGATGGCAGAGACACCACATGTAATAAGGTCAGAGACTGCCTCTGTGGAGTATAGACACAAGAAGGGATCTGACTGATGAAGAAGAGGTTAAAGAGGTGAAGAGTGCAAAGTGGAATGAAATAGGGAAATAGATGGAAATAGGAGACAAAGAATAGATTGGAAAGAAGCTGGAGGAGGGAAATCACTTATTACAGACATGTGTGAAAAGCAGATTGACAAGAACCAGAATGAAGAACATACTGGGAAAACCCTAAATGCTCTTAACCGCTGACATTTGGAGTTATGCTATCAACTTGAATGCTGCACATCTATGCCTGAGCCACTCTAAATTTCCGGAGCGCTTTTCTGCACAGCTTTGGTGCAAGCCTGTCTTCAGTTTTCACATTTACTGGAGCCAAAACAGGATATTTTAGGTTCTTCTCTCCCCATAGGCTTATATGCTTATTTTATAGCACCAGGCAGACAAAATACAGAAAGGTGTGTAAGGGTAGGAATATGTTCCCTTTAAGCATCTACTCTGAGACAGCATCATGATGGAGCAAAGATAACACAAGCAGAGCTTTTCTTGAATTATGATTGCTTTCCTGGGGTGGCAGAATTTTATTATCCAAAAGCAAAGATTTAACAGTGTCTGAATCTGCTGAAATCCTGACCCTTACTGAGATTTTGGTCAGGACATCAAACTATGGAAAAAACAATGAACTTCTGAGTAAACTGCCAAGCACAGGCTCTCCCAACTTTATGCTTGAAAATAAGTTGATAATTTATTTGCTTAGTACTCTATGTCCCAGAACAGATTTACCTAAGGATAGGTCCCAGTTTCAGACAATTGTTTGTAAAAGCTGGCCTTGGAAGGTTTGCAGAAAAAATAGAATTCTGGGAAGAAGAAGTCTAAAGGGATTTTATGTAGCAGTTTGGGCACAAAAAGGCACTCAGGCCTCATTTTCTCCTACTGGGACAACTGCCCAGTAAAACAGCTCAATCAAATTCAATGTTTTGAATTATGTCTTCAAAAACAAATCTATGGACTTGTACTTACACCCTCTTAATGGAGTTTTTGTTGTTGTTGTTGTTGTTTTTTAAATAACTAAGGGAATAGAGGTTTCATCTCATCTAACTTTAGGTGGCCACAACCTGGATGTCTACAGTAGATCTATGTGTCTAAGCTGCCATAACATGCAACAGAGATCAAATTAATACAGTCAGAAGAGTGAGGTGGGTGTTTCATCTGAAAAAGTGGGGTCTACTTTAGTCCAAGATTAATGACTTTCCAGGCTCCATTGGCTAAACTTTCACTAACTATAACGAAAGCTGAGAAACCTAACTCGCATAGCAATCTTATGCTGTAGACACCCAGATTTGGGTGAGAGGATCCATCCTCCCCCAAAAGCTTTGGCCAAATCACAGTTTCTCTGGTTTACATTCCTCCTACTCAAACAGAGAGGCTCAAATGTGGATGGTGCATCCCTGGGCCAGGAGTGTAAGCTCTATACAGGCACCTGGTTGTATCTGAAATGCCCTGAGGTATTTGAAACATCTGAGGGAGGCTGGCAGATATGATAAAGGGCTTCAGGCAAGACCTCTGCCCTCCTGCAAGAGCAGCTGGAGGCCAGGCAGGATATCCTCGGCATCTCAAATGACAGTTGACAACTACGTGTGGGCAAACGAACCGAGCCCTGAGCCTTCATTTTCGCTTGTCCCAAAGTCTTTTGTGGGCAGGGAAGTATCTCATCATTGTAAATATCCCCTTGTCACCAGTGAAGGAGCAGCATAAACATGCCCTGTCAATTCTTCCCTGAATGGGAAGTAAAACGGCTGCAATGCAAGGCATCGAAGTATATGTGCAGTAAATTTAAAACCGTGGAGATTTCCTGTGATCCTTTAGGATGGATTTGTTACCCAGGAAGAAATTTCTGCCCCATGACAAGGGTCTTTTGCTTGACATCATAAAGAATTTAGTACATTTTTTTTCTCTTTCTCCTAGTAAACAGAGGATTAAAAAATAATAACAAACAAAAAACCCCCAGCAACCCAGCAATTCAAAACTTCAGGTGAGAGAAAAACACAGAAACTTGCAGCTCTGTAATTGCTAGTATGTACAGAAGGAATCAATGAAATAAATATAGCCTATCCAATAGATACAGGAACAAGCCACCCGAAGTGCATAATTCTCTTCATCTGTGTTTGAAGCTAACTCAAAGCAAGGAGGGCAAAATGTCTCAGAATTATTAGACAACTAACTAAGCTTAACATTTCCTCTCCCCTCTTGTTTATCCATTCTTCATTGTTCATTTAGTGATGGGAAAGGCTCTGGAAGCAAAACTGTCATGATGGCTTACACACATATATCACTTAAATCCAGTTCAACCTCTCAAAAAAGCCTCTAAAGGCAGCCTAAGTTATGGTCAGGTCTTAAGCTGGGTTTCTCCACAAGAATTTCTCTCCTCCCCACAAACATAAGAGACGTTTCATCTAGAGATGTGAATCCTCAGAGATGGGAAAAAAACCACCACAAAACCCGAAAGACACATCAGTAAAATATCCTCATTGATGAAGATTAACTGTTTCAATGAAGAAAAAAAATGTTTAGCAACTGCTGGGCATTTTCAGGGCTTGCTGTGCTATTTCTGTATAGCTGTGCGGCTGTTTCTCATTCCAGGAGTTAAAGAAAAAAAAAAGTCTTCTGTTTTTTTAAATGATCTGGAACCACTTGGCATGTGACTTCTGAAGTGTTTAGCACAGTCTTACAAAAACGTCATGAAAATTTATCAGCCTAGGCCCCAAATCTACTTGCCTGCCTTGTATCATCAGTCATCATGCTAATGAAAATACTAATGACATTTCAATTGCATTTCAAGAGAAATGAGCTGCTTCAACTGAACAGGAATTGGAAAAAAAAATTAAATTTTTGCACAAAGAGTATATCACTCTCCCTTTTTATTATTATTAATTAGATGAAGCATTTGGCTTCAGTGAAGTCTGGGGTCCCACTGCACAAGTCACGGCAGACATAAAAAGTGAGAAACAGGCCACATCGCTAAACAGAGAAAGGAAACAAAAGAGATAAGGACAAGAAAGGGAATGGGAAACAGAAACACTCAAAATGTTTTCAGGTCACTCAGTGAACTCTGGGCCAGGTTAATTTAGGACTTTAGATGATCGACAGAGAGAAGAAGACATCTCCAGATGTCAACTCGCTCCACCTGGGCTAGATGCCTGTCTGGGTATGATCAACTGCCTGTGGTGGTGCCCAGATTGGCTAGCTCAGACACAGGCATCAAACCTTGAGAAGTCAAGGTACAGCCATATGAATGGCAGGCAAAGCATCCCCACGTCACCACACAGCAGGTCAGCAAGGGATGTAGCTTCGCTCTCCTGGTCCCCAACCCAATTCCCTATTATAGCTGCTGTCTTGGGGTTATTGCTAGGATGGAGTAGAGGAGCTGGAGAAACAGGTCGTTGTGCTCCCCAGGTGGCCCCACGGATCCTAGCCTTGTATTGCCGGGAAGGAGCTGGACAAGAGTTCCCCAGCAGATGAAGGTGTCAGTGGGTATTGCTGATGACCAAGGTGTGCAAGATGAAGGTGTCAGTGGGTATTGTTGATGACCAAGGTGTGCAAGCCCTGGTTTCACTGCATCATGCACCTTGATCATGAGCAGCACCTCTTCCCTCCCGCAGCTCACATTTTCCCTGGAGATCATACACATTCATCACATCGTCTTCCTGGACCGGCAACGTCTAGCGCAAGTTTTGCCTGTTATGTTTCTCAGTTGCTGTCTTTACCTCAACCCACAAGGTTTTTTCACCTTCTTTTCTCCCTGTCCTGTTGAAGAGCCGGAGTGGGAAAGCAGCTGGGTGGGTGTCTGGCAGCTGATCAAGGTGAACCCACCACAGGAGGCGACAGGAAAGAAGTGTCCTTAGGAGTCTTGTGATGGAGGCATGTGGGTGCCACGGTCTTACAAAGGAGAAGCTGTGGCAAGAAGCTGGGACTGGTGTGGGACAGCAAGGTGGGGGACTTGCTCCCAGGCATGGTCCCTGCTGCGTGGGTTGGGAAAACACCGGCATTGAAGTAGGTGCCTGCACCAGTGGATGAGCAAACTTGACAACCCAAGGGATGCTTGCCAGCTCTGAGCCTAAACCAAACACTTTACATTTTGCAAACTGTAGAAATTTTTAAGCAAAAAGATGAAGGGGGTGGGGGGATGCAATGCCTTTTATAAAAAGAAAACAACCCCCAAACCAAAAAAGTGACCCTGGAAAGCCACAACAGTTCCCATGTTCCAGTCTGTTCTGCCATGAAACCAGAACAAATAGGCTGCGGCAAGGTTTTAAGAGTCGATTATAAAACACCCCATCAGAACATAAACATCCCACATCGACAAAGTAATCTCTGTGGATCTCAGTGGGCCTGACCTGCTGCTGCCCTCTTCCTTGTATAGTCATGAATACAAATGCAAGGTGAATGCTGGCTGCCTTCTGATCTGGTGACATTTTACACCCATGTTACTGATGTCAACAACTGCATGAGGGAGCAGAGAATCAAACTCAGGATAACCACTTGCAAAAAATAGAAGAGCAAGCTGAAGGCATGTTTCCAAGGAGTTTCGGTATTTCAGATCTGAAGCTTACATGGCTAAGTCGATTCCTTCTGCACTCCCACATTTAGTTAGGGAAAAGCCTTGTACTTTACATTGCACTATAATTCATCGTTTGAACAGACGCTGCCCTATCTCAACAGGAGAGCTGTTCTCCATTCCTGCCATCTCACTTTGTGAGTACTAAATCAGTGCAGAGAAATACCTCTCCAAGAAAAGTATTCAGAAATCTTTGGAGATCAAAGCCTGCAAGTTTTGTCTTCTTTATGCAATGGGAGAAAAATATGACTTATGGCTTGTTCTGTTCAAATGGTCCTTTCTCTTTTTAAGCAAACAAACAAATAAACAGCAAATGCCCTATTCCCACCTGGCATTAGTGCAATGTTATGTTTGAGGCTTTAAAAGCGTAAAAGTCAAACCATTCAAAATGATGGGTCCCGTAGCAAATGTAACATGGTCCCAAGGGTACCTATGTAGTGTATGGTATTGCTGCACATGGTATTAACTTTTATGCCTTCGTCTATATATGCAATGTGGCTCATTTATAGTTGCTCTGGGAACCACTATGTTTACATAAATTTTAATTTCCTGTCTTTTGTTTGTTCTCTTTATCATCTTTCTAAAACAAAATTTTCCTTGTGAATTTTAGTGCTCAACCAATTATCCGCAGATGGAGACACAGGAGAATTGACATCCTCTGATTTTTCCATGTGGCCCTGGCAATACGCCTCCTCTTTGGTTTGGACACATCAGAAACTACGGAGCTCCAGCAGTGGCACTGTATTTCTACCAGAGCAGGCCTGTTCCCACGGGTCGTGGTGATTTTGGGCCGTTGTCTCCTGGGATCTGGCCAAAACCTTCCTGCTGAGTTGACATGGGCCATATTTGCTATAGCATAACTAATTTTCCTGGTTTTGTTTTCCTTTTAAATGTATGCAGCTTGTGAATTGAATGAATCTGGTGGTTGACTTCGTATAACTACACAAGTTCTATGCCTTCAGATTTTGGTGGGAAAGCCCTTTGCCACCTGCTCTGATAACTAAAACAAGGTGTTTACGGCTGTTTGAAATACATCTTTTGTTCAAGCTTGCAAAACTAGCGCTGTGCTCGGCAGAGATCTGACGGCACCTCGTTACAATACATTACTATAAAAGATTGAGACCATAGAGATGCCAGTTGCACAGAAAAAAATCCATGATGGTCCAGCTACAGATTAATGCAGTGATCTTCATGAACCGTTAATTAAAATTCAGCGTTGACAAGACTAAGCCTTGCTACTGTTTTTAGGGAAACAAAGAATAACAGATAAAGCCAAATTATAATAGGTCGGTGCAGCAAATCCAAGAAAAATATGGCAGTTCTCGGCAGCTGTGATAGGAATCCTTCCTCTTCTTGAATAATAAAGGCTTTTGCTAATTTTAACCAGAGCCGAATCTGAAAAACCTGCAGTCGCATGTGACTCAGAGAGCCCCAAGGGAACGGGAGGTGGGGGGAGATATGTGTGTGTGTATGTCTGTGTGTATAATCTAACAGTGCCCAGAGCTTTTGAGATCCTGGACCACTTCAATCGCACAGGCCAGATTCATTAAAAACCCTGGCTACATTCCAGCAGTTAAAATTGAAGCAGCATATTTATTGCATTTTGCTCAAATAAATCTGAAAAAGTGTGAAGCATATCCCTTGGAGAGATGGGGAGAAGTAAACAGTCTCAGGCTCACACTTAGAAGCAGGGTATGACGAAGAACAAAGATGCAGGAGGGTCATCGTCGCAGGGCGCTGCAGGATGCTTGTCGAGTCAGAGGGTTTGGGAGGCTGAGGGCTCAGCCGCCATTTTCTCCACTGCTGCTATTCTGGCCTCGGATCGCCTGTTTAGTTTTCTCTATTTTATTTATACCCATGCAGGCACACACGCGCGCGTATATTTTAAAGAGCTTCTTAGCTTATGCAACTCCAGTCTGCGGTTCTCTGTGGTTTTCCAGATGCTGTTCATGACGCTGGCACCTCACCCCAATTGCAGCTGCATTCAGCTGGGATTCAATTACAGCTTGTCTTGCAAAGGCAGATTGGTTTTTCAAAGATAACATATTTTGGGGAGGGCTTTTTTTTTTTTTTTCCTCCCAAAAAGCAATTTTTTATTAAGAAAGGAGAGCCATGACTTCTAGCTTGATCTTGCCAGGTGCTGAATACCTCCGGACAGGTCCTTAGCACCCTCGATATTGTTTAACTTCAGCACTTTTTAGAGAACACACAGCACCCCGCAGGGTTCAATTCTGCGAGATTATCGTGCTGGCAGAGCAGGCTCCAAGCCTGCTGCTCCCATGAGGAAACTATCAGAAATGGTATGTTGATAACCAGTTTTCTCATGACTGATTTTGCAAACAGCAATCAGCTTAAAATTAGCAAACCTAATCATTGATTTTTTTTTGGACAGATTTTTGCAGGAAAGGAGGGTAGGTGTTAGGTGTTGCCCAAACACGAGGTGACTGAATAGTCCTCCAAGGCTTTCTCCACACCCTAGACCTTCTTCTTCCTCGGGCAATGTGTAGCTCTCCCCTAAGTGATGCTATGCAGAGAGGAGTCCCGTAGCTTGGCTGGGTGGGATACAGCGTGGGAGGTGAATGGGATGGACACCGATGCCCAGCAGCTCAATGAGGTTGCACCATGGGCAGGGCGGGGGGAAAGGAGAGGTTTGCAAGGCTCCGGCAGACTCTGAGAGACTGCTGTTGGGATTAAGAGCATATCCTGGGAGCACAAGGGCCGGAGGGGTGGAGGGATGACAGGTTTTAAGCTTCCAGTCCTTGTTTTCACATAACCACATTTTCCTATTCAATTATCAGTTGCATTAATGAACACAAATTAACAAGGTTAGTGGTTCCTTCCAGCTTTGGATGGTGCTCAAAGAGGCTGAACACAGTCCTTGGACTCCGGTCACAGGCACTGCTGCTTCTAAAGCATCTTGAGAAATCAAACAGAAGAAAGTCATACATCATCTATTCCTGATATTAGGCAATAAAATAAGCAGCCTGATTTTTGGGGTTGCCAATTGCCTGTGACGTCTGGTGAAATACTTGGGCATGGCCGATAGCAGGGACCTTGACAACCCAGGTGATAACACATGGCGTTTTGATGACTGATGTTGTACAACCACTTTAGCAACTGCTGGTCTAGACTCTCCAGCCTTAGTTTCCCCTATCTGTAATAGAGGCAGAAAACAACTTATCTCAGCTATGGAGCTGGCAAAAATAGTAAGTAATATGAAGATGAAAAAAAATTGCTTGTTCTAAAGAAGATATGGTGCTTGTTAAATGAAAATACGCTGAGGCTGTTTGCTCTTCTTTGGATCAGACAAAGAGACAATAATAGCCAACAATAATATTTATTACTTGTGCACAGCTCTAGCTTTCCTCAGTCCTTCTATATGTGATTTATTTGCATGCCATTAAATCCGACTGCCCTTTTCAAAGACTTACTGAAGTCCGTTAGTTACAGAGGAAGCAGCTTTAGCACAAAGGAAGTGAACAAATATAGGAAATACAACTGCATGGATTTGATGGAGGAATTTCTTCAAATTAATAAAGACCAAGTAGGTAATGCTGGCAGAGCAGCAAGGAGGGCAGTGCAGGCATGGTGCAGCAGCAGAGACCCTCGTTGTGTGTCCTCCTTGTGCCACTGAAGGGCTGACGGAGCACTGAGCTTTTACAGGTCTCTCCCTGCCTGTTTGATGTATTGAGCTGCAGTGGGAAAGCTTGCTGGGGCCATGAAGAAACCACGCTGCATTAAAGAGATGCAGGAGTGGCTTGAAGCTGAGAGCAGCTCAGCAAATCTTCCCCAAGCCCAGCTGGGGAGTTCCTTCTGCTGAAGGGTCCCATGGCCCTGGGCATGGGTAGCAAGGTAAGAGGTGGAGCTGGGGATTGCTTTGCAGAGTTTGGTTTTGGGAAACAGCATCCAGTGGTGGTTCAGATCGTGCTCTTGTTTATCCTAGAGTTGAATCCATTCCTGAATTCTAGAGTTTAATAATAGCTTTGCACGTGTCTCACAGTGCCTTTTGTTTGAGCGGCGCAAAACATTTTTATATATATTAACAAACGTAGCTACCCAGAACCCCCGGAGATGACAAACATGATCCCTGTTTCTACTGAGTGAAACTGAGCAATCCCATTGATTTTGTATCATGATTTCTCTTGAGTTTTAGTGGGGAGGCACACACTGTATCTGAAGGCAGACTTTCTGTATTATACCAGTACTAACTCTGAGATAAAGGCAGAATGTTTAATTCCCCAAATAATCTTTCCTTTTCTAATTAGTGAATCTGAAGACACAAAGAGTAATTGAAGGTCCATTCAAATGGTCCTAGGGGAGCACTGGCATTGTAGCAGGGGGATGCTGATGTAAGGTGGTAGCACAGAGACTGGGGAATAAATGAGGGATTTGATCCACAGAGAAGGACAACACTGCAGACCTTCAGCATCTCTGACATTCATTCTATGTAGTGCAAGGAACTACCATTAATAATTACTTTATTGACCTGATCCTCAAGTACACTAAATAAAACAGAGTGCAAAGGAGGAAAAGGGGAGATATTTACCCTCCCCGTATGAGGCACCTAGAGCCTGTACCTCTCCATTGCCTGTTTCTGTGTATCTCTACCTGCATATTGCTGATTACCTAGCAGACTGCTAAAAGGTTCTTGGTTGTTTCATGGTTTTCAACATCAGAACATCTAGTTCTGCAGTTTTGCTTGTTAAAATAATATTAACTAAAAAACCTCAACCCAAAACATAGGGCATAAGTCCCCGCTTGTGTTGATGGGAAGGAATTTAGGGTAGGTAAGGAAACGTTGTCTAAATATTGCCCATCTGACTTCTGGAATGTGTTTAATAAAGACATTTTTCATGATGGCACAGTCCAGTGTCCACTAAAGCCTTGACTGGATTTCTATTGACTGCAGTGTGCTTTGGATTGGGCCTTAAATGAATAAAATAAAATAAGCATCTACTTCGTCAGCTTGATGCATGTATATTTAGTTGAAAGGTTTCCACTAAATGGAGGGAGAGTTGTGAAGCTAAATCTCCAGGCGTGACATCAAAGATTTGGCGAGAGAAACATATTTATTAAGGCTAAGCAGGACTTTAGTGAATGCAGTTTAAAAATAAAAGCACGGGTCTCGAAATGCAGTGCCAGCTCTCTGCTAATTCCCTCCTCCCTCATCACATATATTTTCCTTTAAGGAAAAACAAAACCTCGCAGACCACTTGTGTGGCACGTTATTTGCCGCCTGCAAATAGAAACAGGCATGTTACAGGCCTCCGAAAAATGCAGTTTGTAACTGTAAGACCAACTGACCCTCAACTGCAGTGGCATTTTGTGGCCCCCACATGCAAACAATCATCTATTGATTCCCAAGGCCTCCAGCTTCAAACCCACTCTTGTTTTCAAGAGGCTTCCAGTTGCAGGCAAGACACTGTCCTTGCTAATTCTTCCTGCCTGGAGGCTGCTTGGTTATTTCTGCTGCTCGCTTGAAGTGTTATCAAAATAACGACGGCTTGCAAAGCAGAATTATTGAATGTTAGTTTTTCGCTGTTCTGGAATAGAGGCAATGAACTCATAGTTGTACAAATGGGCTTTTATTACTGCCCTCTTTGCACATCTGCCAGAAAGAATATTAAGGAATATGATATGGGGAATACACAGCACCAGGAGGAGGGATGGAGTAGATCAGCCACCACTGCAATGTTTCCCAGGGCAAATTTCAGTGAATCAAAGGCCATCGAGGAAAGCTGCTTAAGCCTCTGTGTTCTCTATAAGCACATTACTGTATGTACGCCACAAACAAATCCGCTTTACGGACTACGGGGAAGAGAGGGAGGGATCCTACAGAATGAGACTCAAAAAGGAAATGCCCTCGAACCGTATCTCAGACCTTCATCACAACAGCAAAAATTTGCATTTCCATCGCTGCCTTCATTTCAGTTTCAAATACTCAGATCACTCTGGTATACCACCAAAGTGCAAGTGTGAGGTATACAAGAGTCGTACAGCACACACAACACCGCTACGCCAGCAGTTTGGGGTAGGCTGCAATCGTAGTACGTTGGCTTGGAAAAGGTGGCTTAGGCTGATGGGCAGGGATAAAACTGGTGACTGCACTCCCTCCCAGCCAAGGCAGCAGCTCATCTAGTCCCAGCAGAAAGGATTTGTGCTTTTGGTGGTACATTTATGTAGATTAATATTAACAAACTGAAAGTGCCTGAACGTTAGATGGGTACGGTCAGAGCTTGTGACCCAGGGTTTGGAGATGTGTATCTCAGGATGGAGATTCCATTGACTCCTCTCCATGGACTGTAATTACAGACCTATCTACTTATCATTAGCCTCTCTCATCCCAAAGGAAGCAGTCCTTAATCTCTACTACTGAATGAGACCTTGATGGAAAATAGTGCATTACTCCTGGTGTGAGTCACTGCAGCAACCTAGAGCATTGACTTGACACAGACTCTGGGGAAGTCGCAGGATCTGCTGAATCTCCACAATTCAAGTCACAACCCTCACTCCCTTGTGGCCTTTTTTCCAGGTTATTATGGGGCTTCACTTTACCAAGCATGTGATAAATTAAACACACAGAACCTGGGTTTGCATAGAAGAGTTAATAGGCGAGCACTGAAGGAGAGTACCTCATGGGCTAGGAAATATTAATTACTGCTTAGGGACCTGAACTTCCTAACTGTTAAACTAAATACCTCCCAATAGACACAATGAATGTTTTTTGGTAGAAAATGGCAGCCCTTACTTTCCCCTGGAAGAGGCATCCAGCAAACTCACAAGAACAACAAATAACACAGTCTAAAGCTGAGGAGCTGTGGCTACATACAAAGAGCAAGCCACAAGAGAATTTGCTTGCTTGTTTGATTGAATGTTGCTGTATTAAAAACAACTGGACAAAGATTGCAAGAGAAGTCCGGATGGTAATCTAAGCATCCTATTCTGACCAGCATGCAGATAGATCATGTAAAGAGAGAAGCCCCACAGATGAATACTGCCAGCTACTGCAGCCTTGACTTCTTGTAATTTTATTGCACTATGTTTTTCTTATAGTTTTCTTAAAAGTGGAAACTTCCTGAAATGAGTAATTAGTGGATGTCAGATGTCTTTTAAAAAAAAAAAAAAGAGTTACTTGTGATGGGGATGAGAAAAAACACTTACTGCACCCTGGAAATACATGAAATAACAAGTTGAATACAATGGAAACCACCTGTTTCGTATTTGTAAATATTGAAAAAAACTGAGTCATTCCCCAAATTCCTGGTGCCTGAGAGTGTTAGAAGAATTCAGGATGTTATGGCATTGTTGGGACATTGGGATCTATGTCTTCAGATGACAAATCAAGAGAAGGAGAAGGCCTCAGTGAAGAGCTTTACTGGGAGGCTGTGGAGGAAATCAGCTCTCCCTGCAGTAACCCTGATGGTTTCTGTTTATAGATCTCCTACAGCCCCTATAGCCTCCTATAGGAGGGGAGCAGCAGGACCGAGCCTGCAGTACAGACCTTCTCCCCTACACGCCCACTGTGCTCCATGTATCATCATGTCTGCAAACGCCGGGAAGAGAAGTCCTGCACTTCTGCACTCAGGAAGACACAGAGGTGATGGGGAGGTATTAGTGTACATGGTGGCACTGTAAGGAGATATTGTTGATTGCACACATAAATAAGCACAACAAAAGTCTCTCACAAAATCAGTTTATAGAGGTCGGAAAGGTGGAGAAACTCTCCGTGAGGGACCTGATCCCAAGTTAGACAAAATGGAGATTGTGCTGTTTAAGTTACATGGGCTTACAGAGAAGGTATGTATGGTCAGATTTTTAAGCTCAGCAGCTAAAAAAAAGGGCTTTCACAGATTGTGAATGACACATAGGCTAGTATTCTCCAGTGTGACAGATACCACTCCCTTGAACTAAAATGTAGTTAAAAAACTCTTAGGTGAACACATTATTACTTTCCTCCAAAGACTTTCCAGGGACTATCCTTATCCTCCAGTCTGGATTTTGTTCCTTACAGTAAAATCACACTCCAGGACTGACCTGGTCTGTGTTCATCTCCAAAGGGAACAATTTCTGAGGCTTTCAGTTCATTTCCCACGTTTCACATCCCCTTGCTCTTTTGCCCTATAGGAAATGAGGTAGAGAAGGGAGGCTGCGACCAGCGTTACACATTGCTAAGGATAAACCAACTTCCCATCTACAGAAAAGTTGATTTCCCCTAAAACCAGCTTTCTCACTCTGTATCGTTCCAGTAATCGTTGACTGACTTGTATTGATGGGATATTATGCCAAATCTCTGACACTGGATGCTGCTTAAGACGCAGCTTTTTACG
>JANZLQ010000079.1:77978358-78038063 GCA_026212715.1 Elanus axillaris | reverse complement strand
GGAGGGCGGGGGGAATGCTAATGTAATTTGTTGCTGTAGTAATCCTACAGCATTTTTTTCCCTGAAGGATCCCATTTCATCCCTGAAACTAACCTGACACAATTTGTATAGTTTGTTTATTCTCAAAGACCAATGTTCAGAGGGGAAGAATGATGAAACTATTGTAACAGGGATTCCCCAAAGAATTTGGGTTACAGAAACCGAAATGCAAAAGAAAGAAAAAAAAAAAAAGTACACACACCTAGGCTTAGACTCATTCATTCATATCCTCAACAATCACCATGAAAATTAAGGAATACTTTATTTACTTAGACGTCATAGACCATGGCACGTGGGAGGAAAAAAACAAGTTATGTCTGAATATTAATACCCGTGTTTCCAACTCAAAGTTTATTTTTCCTTCCTGAATTGATATTTGTCATTTACTAAAAACCTGCATCATAACAAGGCATACATTGATCTTCCAGCACTTTTTTCCTCAGTGTTCCTTCCATAGTCTCTTCTTTTCTTTCGTTAACTGTTTCCCAAGTTCCCAAACAAGATGACATCAGTTCAGAAATAGGAGGCCTGAGCTCTTGCTACTTTTGGAGAGCAAAGTGTCTTAGTGCAGAAGTTGGAGAGGGAGGAAGACAAAAAGCCACAACTGAATGTCCAGGGATCCTGTGGTTATGACTTGTCTGCCTACTAAAAATGCTGTTCCTCATTTTCTGGTGTGTTCCTTGAAAGCATATCTGCTTGCGTTGGTGGGTCTCGACAGTCCAAGTTTAGGTCAGATATATTAGAAATGGAAAAGCCATATTAGCTCGGCTAGCCCATCCTTCCAGCCGTCCCAGAATAGGTCAATCCATTCAGCCTTAAATGACTGGGCTTCCCCAGCTTCCCTGGGGGACACTATTTCAAAGTCTGATAGGTTTTCCTTGTACAAGCATCTCCTGATGTTAGATTAATTTAGTTTTGGTTACTGAAGGGGAGGGCTTAGAAACTGTCATCTGATGTGGGAAGGACAGTGTTGTGGGTGCTTAATTTGAAAGAAGAGATTTTCTCAAGCTGCCAAGCATCTGAAGAAAAGGGCTCTTAAAGGACCCTCAACTGGTCGAGCAAGGCACTAGGCACTTCTGAAAGATCGTTTTTATACATGTATCTATAGAGATGGATATACATATGTAAATATAAACACATGTATATGTAAGATAAACATTATGGGTTATTAAAAGCTGGTATCAGGACAGAACTTAGGCTGAAATGCTTGTCTGAAATATTTCTGAGGAGTCATCTCCCCGTCCTTTTGCCACAGGCTTGTCACTGCTTTCAGGGGCAGATGAACAAGTCCCCTAAGTAGAACTGAACATGACACTTTGCTGCAAGTAAATAGGTTATATAACCTCTTTTATGCTCTTTAACATCATACAGTAAGACTTAAATGTGGAAAGGGCTCTCTACAGCTAGGAAGAGCACCCTTCCATGCTGTATATAAGTGATGCCCTAGGTGATCTAACTATTGGCTGTGTATGAGAATAATAGCTTTAATTATAACAGCACAAAAATCTCTTCTCAAGCTGTATGACACTTGCTGCAATGCCAGCAGACATGCTCCTGCGACTGGGAAGATGCTGAAGGAAGCGGGAGGAATGGGCTGGCTCTGGCATTGCCTTGTTCAGAGCAACAGCCTTTTAGGAAGGGCTGTGCTGAAAACAGTTTAGCAATATTGCTGCATAGCCCACATTACCACTGCTGTTTGTCTTCCTCTGCAGGCACTTGGTGCTGTTATTCCCTTGTCCTGGCTCCAACACGCATTACTCACTGACCTCTTTTCAGTCTCCGTGGCTCTCTTCATCAACACAAGCTCTGCTGGCTTTAAGAAAACTGTCCCCAGTTCCCCTTACTGGCCTTGACAAAGGAACTGGCAGTAGCTCGGCTCCATTTTTTTATCTGACCTTGATCTGATGTGTTACCTTGTCTCCAGAAATTTGCCCCTCACTACTTGCCTACTAAGTGGCTAATTTATGCTGAGGACGTAGTAATAACTAAAAATTTAAAAAAGCTACTGTCTCCAAACAGATATTACCTTCCTCTCATAGAGACATGGACAGATGAAAGGGCTTGGGAATAAATATTATGCCGCTAATGTTTTAAATAAAGACATCAGGGCTACATGTAGGCTGAGAGGGAAGGGGGATTAGAGAGACAACACATGCAAAGCATCCTGACATATTTCATGGGATGGAGGGCCAGAGCCCATAATTTATCCAGTGCAGCGTGGCAAATGGATCTGCCAGCTGACCTGGTCAAGAAACATTTGCCAAAGGCTATGCACGCACATTGGAGGTGGCCGCACTGGCACCATGCCGATGGCACCTGTTCAATAGAAGCCCAAAGTCGTGTGGGGTAAGGACAGTTACTGCACATTCCCTCTGACAAAGTGAGGGGCTCTTCTCTAGGAAATGAATTAGAGAAAAAAAGCATGAAGCATCCCTGAAGACTTTGGTGAGTTTTTTCTTGTCTTTTTTTTTTTTCCCCCATGTTTTTGTCTTCAAAAGTTTGTGTGGTTTTGAGAAAGAACAAGTAAATCTGCATGAACTACATCAGGAGGGAAACATTGTCCTTGGCCCTTGTGCAACGGGGGGGTGGGGGTGGGGGTTAAGGAGCAAATTAGGTGCTTTTGTGTCCTCTTTTTATCCATTAAGGATTCACTGAAGGTGGAATAAGAAAAAGCATTTACTGCCTTGCAAAGGGAGGCCAGAGAGAGGGCAAGTGGTGTGTCCCTCCAAACAAGCAGGTTTTGAGCTCCCGGAGTTGCAGAGCACTGCAGTTTCCTCCTCCTAGTAAGTGCAGATATAACTCCATCAATCTGACAATAATGTGACACAGCCTGTGGCTGTGATATTATTGTGATTTAAATACATGAAAAAAGGACTGCCACGGCTGCTGTGAACAGACATTGTGATAGATGTGTATGTGAGAACAGACAGGTGGATAAATGGGCAGGGAGACAGAGCAACAAATAATATCCTCTAATCCCAAACTGGATCTGAAAAGCCGCAAGAGTGGCTTTGCCCTCTCTTTGAGCTCTTTTCTCCTCCTGAAGTTCATCCTGAGGAAGTAATCAGGTTTCTCATTTCCCACCACCAATGCAGTGGAAATCTGCAATGACAAGCACTTAGGCAGTTGGCAATGTTATTCTCTGGAAACTATAAAATGCCGAAACCTTTTTTCTCAGCCATATGATTTCTGCTGACCGGAGACCTACAAAGGAGCTGGCCAGCACCATAAGAAAGCCTGAGGCTGCTGCAGATGGCCAAGTCCCTCAGGATTGCCTGTAGACTCAAAACCAGTCCAACAAACGGGCTGTGGCTCTCCAAAAAGTTCATGGCATCTCCTTATCCTGAACAACACTGGTCTTAATACCAACCCCAGCTCATCAGAAATGCCCTCAGCACCCCAGGAACAGCTTAAACCCAACCATATGCAGCTCTCTGTGTGATCTCTCCGCAAACAAGTGTTAATATTATGCTAAGACCCCATGTGTTCAGCAGACTCCCCATTCCTGTGGATGAACCAAACTTGAAGCTGTTAATTTTACAGATGCTGCTAAACCAGAACCTGGGTTATGAGAATCTCTAAACGTTAGCACAGCTGCATACTTTTGCCCAGTCTTTGCAAATATTCCCTCTTTTTAATGGACTAGTAGGGGGTTCCAGAGCCCAAACTCAAGTCAGGGGTCTCAGCAGGATCCCAGACTACTTTCTGTGTGAAGGACTTAAATGATACAACGTGGACTTTTTTTTTTTTTTTTTTTTTCCCCTACATAATTTCTTTCCAGCCTACATCCTCTGGTCTGGGTGGCACACAGACTTTCCTGAACACTTTTGCTCTCACTTGAGAATTTATTCACATGTGTTTAGAATATACTGATAGCTTTTGAGACAGAAAGTGTAATCAAAACCAACCAGAACCCATAGTAGCAAAAATCAAGTGTCTAGCTTATTTGCTTCCCAGAAAAGTTGGGAAAAAACAGCTCTTGCACTTTCAAGTCACTGATGGAGAGTTGCCACCTACTACAGCACAGGGAAAGAGTCATAACATAACTAATATATTATCCCCAGTCCAGCACATTATGGCTAATTAGTTGGAACATAAACAGCTGAAGTTAAAATGCCAGAGACAGACTTTGACTGCATAGCTGTGAGTTCAAACCACATTGCCATGTTCCAAAGAGCTTTGAAGCAATAAGGATTGAAGCAACACAAACATTTTGTTGCCCTACAGAGCAGGGGAGGGCAAGGAAAATGACCTGAGATTACAACGTTGCAGTTGACTTGCTGTCAGGATTTTTAACATATCAGGAAACGTCCTGATTTCAGTAAAGTTCTGCTGATTAAAGGATCAACAGATACATCAAAAAAGCAAGCTACCAGTTCGTTAAACAGAAGTTGGGTTCATCCAAACCCTGGTTTCGAAGCTAAGCTGCTCTCCCTCTGCTTAACAGCAAGCAGAGACTCCTTTTTATTGAGAGACTAACACAACTTTATGATAGCACTAAACAGATACAACTGTCTCCTTATCTAACAGAAAAAAGGGTGCCTGCTGAAATAACTACATTACTGGGTAGCTACTGTGTTTCCACAGAGCAGTAAACTCAAAGTTCAGATCAGTGCCATGCCGATAATGAGTCAATAGCAGTCATATATGAGCACAGATAATCAGGAGAGCAGGTAGACAGATAACGCTAAACTTTTATGGCCCTCTTCATTCAAATAGAGAGGAAACTGTAATGATTACAAAGAATCACATTAACGGCTAACAAAAAGAATGGGAAGTCTCTGGCTGCTCTGGGGGTTTTGCTCCAGCTCCAGACTTTCCCTGCTCCTGGAGCAAATCGCTCTGTCCCTGTATCTCAGTTTCCCTCCTGCACGAGGTGTTCCAAAGACAAAGCTCTACTGATTCTTGGCTCCTCCTGTAAGACTTTTCTCCAGGAGAGACCCTGAGGAAGGGTCAGGAAAGCTGTGTCGATACAGTGGTGCTGATCCCATCGCTCAGAGATGGGGAGTGGGAGTTGGTGCTCCCAGACTGGATGGTCCCTCTGCATTACCTGGGCAGAGGTAGCGCATTGAGCGCAGAGAAAAGCATCTCTGAAGCACAATTCCCCTATCCCAGTCAGCCAGGAGAAAATGGGGAGCAAAAAAGTCCGCCTGGACTCCAACCCCCTTTCTAGCACCTTCACCCATTTCAAAGTCTCTTTGGCACCCACATCAGCAGCGCCCATTCCCCCATAAATGCGGGGGAAACCTACTGCACGTATTACAGCATTTACCCCCAAAAAAGGGAAATGTGAGTTTAACCCATCCTCAGTCTCAGGGGGCCCCAAACTTGCCACCTCCCAGGTCAGTGCTTAGGGCATGCAATGAGTTTTCTCTGTGCTCTGCCAGCACTCTGAGGCAGTCAGAGGGGGAGCAGCTCAGCTCTAAAAGCTGTCGTGCCGTGGTGAGCTGCCTCATTTATCACCCAGGCAGGACAAACCTGCCTTGAAAGCACCTCGCTGCCTCCTTCTCAGAGAGCAGAGTGGGACTCATCAGGCTGAACACAGCTACCTACAAGTGGAAACACTGATTTCTGAGCAAGTCCTTTATCTGTAGCAGAAACTAGTCATTACAGCCAATGGAGTTTAAGGGGCAGCTCAGCCCAACCTGAAGTAGATGCTTTTGGATGAATGATGCCACTGGCTGTGTTGATCAAGCTGCATTGATGCCTTCTTCATCCACCTTTCTCACGCCCTGCTGGGCTGGTTGGGTCAGTGGTTCTGGGTTTGAGTCCATTTGCACAGCGCAGTATCTACGAGTGCTACATTTTAGGTGTTGCAACTGTCCATCCCTCTTGTGTGGCATCAGCAGAAATATGCAATCCAAATGAATTAGCCAGAATCCTACATCCTTTCACCTGCAGCACAGGCCTATTAAACGGTGCACACATCACCCTCCTTCCTCACATCCATGCCGGCTGGAAATTTATGGCACTCATGGGAGTACAACACTGTCTCTATTATCCCCTTCCTCTTCCCTGTGCCTGTTGCAACGTGTGGTATTTGCCTCGCACTCCCTGTACGCAGCAGAAAGGGCAGTGGGGCTTGAGATATGTCACAGCAGCCAACAAAAAAGTCTTTCTGCTTTAAACACACTTGGTGGAGAATGAAGGCCTGATTCTCATCTCCACCATGGCAGCATGAAACAGGAGTAAATTCCCTGCAACCAGGGGGATGAGATGAAAACAAGCCTGGGAGACAGGGGCGGCCTGTTCGATTGATTTATTGCATCAAAATTTAAGCTTTCAAAGCTTTTTTCTTTTCCCTTCATTTTTGGTTTTACCTGCTAAAGGGTAGTCGCTCCAGACTAAAATAATCGTAATCATCATAAAAGGAGTCAAGCTGCTTCCCCGCTAAATGAGTTAATTTTCTTGGATTCCTCTCTTATAGTAGGACGATTGAAGCAGGGCAGATAAAAGCTGGAGGCTGCGAACAGAGAGGGTAAAGCCACCCACACATTGTAATAACAACCAGTATTTTAAATCTGGCACTACCTTTGGAAACATTTACGGTCTTAAAACATAATTATAAAGATACGGGGGTGGGGGGGCGGTGGGAAGAAAGACACACACACTGAAAAGAAGAAAAATGAGTGAAACAACTGTTTAATTTCTTGCTGTCATTAATACCAGAGTATTAAATAAAATCTCCCAGATGAATAAAATGACTCTGTTGAGACAAAAACAAAATTCCACTGGACTGGCCCTGGTTTTTGCAAATAGCAATATGTGTATGCAAAGGAATTCCTTGTCCCTGAAAATGTTTACAACTCAGAAATAATTGAAATCAGAAGCCAATCCTTTCCACAAAAGAAGAGTCTTTTTTTTTTTCTACATTTGTTTCTTGCCTTCTCTTTTGCCTTCTCTCCCTCTCCATTTCTGAAGGTAAGACTCCCTGTAATTTTAACCCTTTCCAGCTCAGATCAAGGAGAAAAGCAGAATTGCCTTAGAGATGTCCCAGGTTTTCCCCAAACAATTTGAACAATAACAAACCTCTGCCTAGGTCAAGAAGAAAGGGGTGGCAATTAACTTCTTTTTTGTTATTTCATGTTCTTCAAACAAAGATCTCAAAACATTTTACAGATTTTAGTGAATCAAACCTCAAAGGGCCTCTGAAAGAGAGAACAGTACCAACATTCCCAAGCTGTAATTGTTATAGTCACTTCTTTACAGATCATAATTAGAAACAATTGAAAGGTGTATGGAAAAAAAATAAAATCCCATTAGAAGAAAAAAACATCCTGGTGACTCCTGTTTTGCTTTGTTTTCCACAATACAAGGACTGTACAGCCCCAAATCCCCTCATTTTCCCTTCCCTTTCCTTTATGTGCACCATTGGTATAAGTTATCATTGAGGATTAAAAAATGCTTCAATTCCCTGACTCATTGAGTCTTCAGACTCCCATCAGGACACGGGCAGAAGTGCTCATGAGTAATGAAACCAGTGGTGACCTTCTGCTGTGTCTGCAGGGGATTCGAGAGCAAGTCCTCCCAGTTAATTCTAACTAGGGTCCACTCTTCTATTTTAAACACACAGAAACTAGACAGTCTCACTTGTGTGTTTTTGGATTGCTCACAAACAAGTTATTTATATGCTGAGACAATGCAATAAGTATTTTATTTTTCATTAAACTTAAGTTTCCTAATTCTTTTACTTCTTTTTAGACATACATGTTTTCTACTTGGAACACCAAATGAAGCTTCAATTTCATTTTACTTTTTACATTTTTAATTGGAAGGTGATTTATTTTCAGATAAAGAAACCTAATGTGAAGAATGGGACTTCTGAGCAGCAGCAAGCCCTAGGAGGCTTCTTGCAGAACCAGCTGCTCCAGTTGTTAAACTGTGCTGATATATTCCTATGAAAAACATTGCCTTTTTTTTGCTTTTTAGAGGCATGCCACAGAAAATAGGGTATTATATGTTAATTTTGATGTATACTGAAGCTTCCAGTTTGCACAAGGGGGAGAGGGGGAGCCTGCTGTAGGCATTTTCTTCCCCAGGAGCTTGAAAGTGAAAAGCAAACATGGGCAGGTGAAGATGTTTTATTCTAGTTCTTCCTCAAGAACACCTAATGGGACTAAAAGGGTAACATCAACTCTACTCCCTCTGCTTCTTGGAGGTGACAGTAGGAGAAGACAGGTTATCAAAGTAGTCCTTGGAGACACCCCCCGTCACATTGCTTCTCCAACATCCAGGAAATAGGTGATTACCAAAGGTTTTTACTAAACATAGACTTTAACTCCTCAGAAAAGGAAGTCCTTTGACTGACTAATCAGTTCAGAGAAACGCATAAACGTCCACCTCCTGCTTGGCTGTCACACATAACAGGGCAATGGGACATTGGCACCGCTGGATTCAGCTTCACAACATACTTGAATGATTCAGTGCTGTAGATACGATCATTTATGGACTGAGTTGTCCAGGTGAACGACTACATCTTTCATCATTGGTAGCGTACAACTTTTCTAATAAAGCTAATTCCTATACTCTCTGATGTACCCACACTAAAAACTGCAGGCTGTGTATGCCATATGTGTTTGTGGTCTCATCCATAGCAAGGGAAAAAAAAGAACTGATTTGTGGATTATCTTCATGAATATGTTTATTGTGTCGTTGGAAGTATCTCCATTTGGTGACCATCAGATTTCAAGAAGAGGCATTTTAGATATTTTCAATAATTTTGGATCGCACACTTTTTGGGAGTTTCATCATTTACATGGGCCCTCTTTCTTTCATCTGAGAAGATTACAATGATCATTTGTGGTCTTTTTGTCACTACTCATTTAAACAGTATTTCAAATAGTCATTCGGTGAAAACAATTTGTCTAGAAATGCCGAAGGGAAAAAGGGCACTGGCACTTCTTTCCTCCTAATTTACATGAGGACATTTCTTGCTTTGCCTAAAACAGGATCCATCTCTCATTTCCAGTTACCACTGGACTCTGAACCTCAGCCACTCCAGCTGCAAGCTGCCCAGATACAGTCTTCACAGGCAGGAAGAAAGCACGAGTAATACCTGGGGAACGTGATCCCGCATCTGGGCATGGCTTTTGGGCCAGACTCACAGTCCCAAGAAGAGCAGTTGGGGGCTGGTGCTGGGGTGAGACATCTGTGACAATCTGCACACCAACAACTGGGAAGTCAAAGAAGATCCAACAACTACAAAATATTCAAGATGTCAGAGTTACTGCACCACTTTTAAGTATTGTAATTAATTAGCCAATTAATTAGCACTCTCAAAGCAGTGTCAGCTGGAAAGGGATAGCGTGTAACCATAAACTAGACTGTGATTTGTTCTGATTCAGCCTGGTTTCAGGGCATGTGAGATTTTCCAATAAGACCAGGTCATGCATGTCTTTGTCCACGAAGACTGAGAGTGGCAGTACAGCAGCAATGCAGCAGCCTGTTGTAAGATCAGCATGTGGCTGTGTCTCATGAGGTTGTACTGAAAACTGCTTAAGATGAGGTGAATTTGTAGTGAGTAGACACAAAACTACAGGTCTGTGGATTTTTTTCACCCACCTTGAACTGTATTCAATACTTACTGACTGCCTACCTTTAAAATACTGCATACATCTAAACGGAGATGGCACATACCATCATACATATTTTTAGCATCATTAAACATCATGTAGCAATTTCAGTCTGTTAAATAGGCCTAGGATCTGCAAAGATGCTGGCATCTATATTGCTGCCCACTTCTGAGAGTGAAATGGTGCTAATGATACCCAAAACAGCAGTGAAAAATGTAAGCTATTTTATGACACAGTCACTGATAGAGAGGAATGACCTTCAGACGTAATGACTGTATATTTAAGTACCTACATTTCCCCAGATGCTTGCTCCAAATAACAACAGGCATTAAGACAGGGTCAAAATGGGCTGAATTGCAAAAGTACCATATTTAGTGTACAGTCTTGAGGCGGATATGTGACATTTCAGTCATATCTGATAATACCTGGCTCAGGTCTCTGTGTAGCCTCTTAGATCTGCAAAAATCCCTATCTAATGTCCCTTTAGGTAGCATTTGCTGCTGAACAGCCTCTTACTGCCTCCAAAATGTGGTGCTAATTAACGTGAACCAAGTTACAATATGTGCTAAAGATTCCAGCTTTGTTACTTATTTAATGAGCTTCGTGGGATTTGAACATGAGGCTCAAAGTAACAGGGGAAACCTCATAATTAGTTTCAATTAGAAGAAGTTCCTACGCATTACAACTATTTGATAAACTGCAGAGGGAAAAAGAACTACTGAACAGATACAAATCACTAGCTTTGTTTCATTTGTTATTATACTTATTTTCTTCTTAATTAGTGCTGATTGGCTTATGATCCTAATTAATGCAAAGGAATTTGGAATGGTATACAATGGTATGGCTTAGAAGATGCCAGAGTGTATAACTGCTAAATTATTGCTAATTGTTATTTACATGAGGACAGGAAGACTAAGTAATGTGCTGCCTAATTAGCATTAAAGATATGGTTTCCATTTCCAAATTAAATGAAGGCAAATGGGATAAAATCGTTACGGTTACCAAAAAACCCCTCATCCTTCTCTCTGAAAGTCAATAGTTGCATTGCCAACAATTTTTTTTTTTAAAAGAAACAACCGAAACCAGCCAAGAAATAAAAGACCTTCAAGAAAATGTAGACGCTTAATCCAAAGTGGACACTGTTAAAACCTTTTCAGCTGCCACTTCAGAATGTTTAAAGTTGTATCTGTTACAGGGATATATTACTAGCAGCAAGCACTGTGCCAATCTTAATTAGGGAAGACCGTAACTATTTTAGCAGTTAGCACAGGTGTGCCCAGCCTATAGAATTGCTCTGCTTCAGTGCTTACAAAGAGCTGGTGTCTTCAGTTACTCCCTTCAGAGCTACACAGGAAAGCATCCAACTCTGAAACACTGGAAAACTCAGACAAAATTCCTGATTTTTATCCTGGTTTGGCCAGTAACTCACTGGTTGGCCTTCGTAGTCACTTCACCTCTGCTTCATCTTCCTCATGGACAAAACAAGGCAAGAAATTATCTCTTTGATAAATCCACTGGCACTGATAAAGCACTTGTCAATATAGCAGATTTACACACCCATTTCACAAGGTCTCTACAAGAATTACTTAATTCTTTGAATACGTAAAACACTGTGTCAGTGTCATGGTAATTATCTCACTTTTTTATTTTTAATCACTCAACATTGGAAACAAGATAAAAAGTTTCAACATTAGGATTTATGGAAAACTTATTATGTGAGAAAGGCAAAGCCCAAGGCATTTAAAGAAAACTCCAATTTTTTTTTCTTCCTGTATATCAGTTTTGACAGGTCTCAAACAACATAATGTGCAGTGGCTGTCGCAGGACTTCTGTTTGCACTGCGATTTCTGCAAAAAATAGACATTTAGAGCTTTAATGCTTTTTTTTGGTTTGTTGCTTTTCCTGCTCTCCTGTACCTTGGTGCCAAGGGAATAGCCAGGATGATCTAATAGGGCTTTTCTATCTCTAATTTCCATGATTTGATGAAAAACTATATTCTGCACACTTCTCAGCCCCATATACAAACATTATTCTTGGCCACTACTCTACGTTTAAGGATGTCATTCACTTCTCAGGGTTTCTAAAGGTTACATTTTTATACATATATAAGCATGCATATATTTGGTCTACAGTATCTCCATGTCAATTTTCTTTTTTGAAATAATTTGGAATAATAATAACAAAAAAATTTAACCCAAAATATCTTAATGTCAGGGCGACTGTAGGTATTGGATGTTTTCTGACCAAATACTTTTATACACATACACATCTATGTTATAAACATACACACGTATAAAACAAGACACTGCCTATGCTTGTCTGAGTTGCCTTGTTCCAGTTTGCTTCAGGGCTCAGAGAGTTTGTGCTTTGCTGCCAGCAAGGGGCCTTTCATTTACCAGATCAATGCAGATAACTCAGCACAGCCCTGCAGTATTGCTGAATGAAGATGCAGGCTTGTGCATGAAAAATACACAGTTTTCCTGAAGAAAAATGAGCACTGAAATCTGAGCAACAGACTTTTCTGTGACCAGGCTGCACTTAAGGCTCCAATCCAGCAACACAGACTGAGTCCACTTGAGCTTCGTTCTCACTTACATGAAGTCCCCTTTCAAATTATAAAAGAGGCATTTTCCCCTATTAGGGTTTTAGCCTGCCAAACCTATCAAAACAAGACTTGCTGGAAATGGGAATGCAGCCCGCAGCCTTTACTGATGCCACTTACATGCCTGAAGTTGAGTCTGTGCTTAAGCTGCTTGCTGAATCCTGAAGGCCTTTAAAAGATGGTTTTTTTGTCTTGAATGGTGTTCACAGTCTTTCATCCTCACCATAACTCACCCCATGCTGCCTGCCCACACAGGGCTCCTTCCCTCCTTTCGATCGGCTCCGCTCCTCCTCCTGAGGAGCCTGGTAGCGGCTGTGTGCTGCCCCAGACACAGCCACGGTGGCCCTGCAGCAATGGGTGACACCAGCATCATGTACACGGCTGAGGATCCATCCAGAAAGACGGCAGCATATTGGCTGCTGTGCCTTTCCCTGGGCCATCATCTCCCATTTCAACGAGGTTCTCCCCAGGTGAACCATTCTAACATACTGCAGAACTACACCATGTTGTGGTCTCCTGGCTTTCAGGCTTTGGTTGTCTTCTGCATGTCCTCTCTGGCTCACCTCTCTGCTGCCATATTCATATTGTTTAACCTCACTCTTCTCTGGGTCTCTCCAGGTACAATGGCTCCTGCTCTATGCTTTGCAAATGCCCCCAAGAAACCTTCCTAGCTTCACTGTTGTGCCGAGGACGCCCAGCCAGGCTCTGCCCTGCTGCAAAAATTCACCAGCTTCCAGCTCCCAACCTGCACACCCCAGTGCTTCAGCATATCTCCGTACCCCCACCAAAGCCTCAAGGCCTTGCAGGATGTGCAAATGTGTTGAAGACAGACTTGTCAGCTAGGCTAAACTCCAGCCCACCACGACAATGCTGGGGAAGGAGGAACAGCATTGGGCATCCCTTCGCCCCAGATGAAGCAGGGTGTCTCCAGCAATGTGCCTCCCAGCATGGTCTGCTGGCACACAGGACCTCACATGACAACTGCTCCTCGACACAGTCCCATACCTTCTCTCCTTGAGGAAAACCATGGTGAGACACAACAGGAGGCAGCAGCAGGGCTCCACACCTTCCCGGCACAGCAAGTGAGTTTCAGTGCATTTTCAATTCCCATTTAATTGTTGTCTTGGCCTGGCTACTGAACAACTGTTTTTTTCTCAATGGATTTTGCCAAGTTAGAATTTTTTTATTGTCTGGTTTAAAGCACAGTCTGGCTGTGAGTGAAATTAATGGTTGTTGTATTATTCATTTCACCTGGAGCAAGAAGAGTTCTATATATTTACCCAGGACCTGATACTAGCACTTACCACAGGAGCATCTGAGAGCCATCGGAGTCCTATGCTTGTTATCTTTGGTTCAGTCAATTGACCGACATTCAGGAGTAGAGCAGAAAAACTCTACGTTCTTCATTTATCGGCTGGGGGAGAAAAAAAGCCTCGGGAACAATGTGGATTAAAGGAGACATTTAAATTTGGAGGACATTTCCTGAGCATTATAAGAAATTTAGATAAGGTCACATTGAAGAACTCCTTGAATATATATCTTTCAAATAATTTCTACCTCTCCAATGACACACTGACAACATTAATAAAAATCAGAGGCTATGAACTAAAATCAGAATCTGCCTCAAACTTACGAATTTTCAATTCACAGAGCACTGCATGCGGATAGCTTGCTGGACTTGATGCCTTAAGCTAAAAATCAACTTCATATTCCCCCTCCCAGGCTGCTGCAGTTATCATAAAGTTGTTCCCATCCAATGGCTACAAAAGCAGCCTCTGGAAAATGAGAATATTGCCGTTTCTGTCGCTAGCGGAGTTGATCCTGTTACAAGAATAGCATGAAACAGGCATTAATTCTTTGAACTCCTTTCTCAGTCCTTGAAGTAAGGGTCGAGGCAGGCTGGCTGTAGAGCAGTGTGGATGCTTCTTCTGTTATGAATTTACTGTCCTTGCTGAAGAGAAAAAATACCACATCCAGTGCTTTTCTTCTCATCATTAAGGTCAACTACCTTCTTCCCTAAACACACAGGAGAGCTTTGGAGGGGGCCACTTGAATTTGCACTTAGGAATTTATCTTGGATAGACATGCAGATAAACTAAACAGCCACTCGTATTTTATCAAACACTGTGATTTTAAAAACAGGCATCATGAAAGTACTCGGTTTCCCCTGTTTTTTATCAAGATTTGTTGACCTTGTGCGTAGCAAGGCTTGAGGACTCACTTCACCCCTGTGAAAATCTGTGACCAGCTCAGCACAGTTTATTTTCCTGGAAAATAAAGGAAAGATCTGAATTCAAGACTCCAGACCTGCCTGGCACAGATGACTTTGCTTCTCACATTATCAGCTCTGAGTGAGGCCAGCCAGTTTTGGCAAAGGAGAGAGGTAGAAGAGAAGGACCTGCAGTAAGTGGCAAATTTCTAACAGTGGAGATTCACTGGAAGGGTATATCCTCCACAGCCTGGCACTTGCTGGACTGTGCCCTCCCGTTCAACACCAAGCTAAGAGAGTTCATTTAAATAGTAACCAAGAGTCAGTTTTTCCTGTGCTGGAGCATTTGGGCGATGGGTTTGGTTTGTGCTTTGCAGCAGGTCACCACAGATGATCCTAGCAACCTCTTCCATCTGTGAACCTCAGACCCAGATTCCCTGAGGACAGTCCCAGCAGCAAATGCTCAGCTTGATGTCTTCTCATGAATAACATCAAGGTTAACTGAAGTCACATGTGTGGACGCCAAAACAGAAACCAAACACTGAAATAAACACCAAGTTCTTGATCAATAGTAATTATTTATATATATATGTTCTCTGATAGGGATCTGGACCAGCTGTGAGCAAGTCTGTACAGAAAGACATTAACACCTTTCCACCTCTCAGGAAATGCAGATAAACCCACAGTAGAAAGGTAAGAACCACTTGCTTGCAAACTATCTGATTGCAAAGCAACCACTGTATATCCACTGTCTAGGCAAAACCCCAATATATCCCTTGGATATATCCCCAATATATCCCCAATATATCCCTATCTCTAATAAAAACATCAGCCACCCCATGAACAAAAGGACTGTACTGACTTGGTCCTACGACATGATTAGAAGCAATAAGGTATCCAGGAAGAAGGCTGCAGCGAAGAACTGATATATACAACACACAGAGGTGATGTATTTAAGAACCACAGAAAAAAAAAAACCAACCTAGAAATATGCAGAATGCATGCTACTCGACACATAATGTACAAGGGCCTTGAGATCTACAGAGGAAAAGCTCTACAGCAGAACAAAGTCTCGTTTTATTACCACAATTATTGATCCAATGAGTGCATTTTTTAAAGCGGCACATGGCCATTTTCCTCATCTTTTGCTGGTAACCAAATCCTCCCCCCCCCCTTACTCTCAGTTTTACTGTTATTGGCTTTAAATTAAGTCAGCAAAATGATGGCATTTTTTTTGCAGCCTAACTGGTTAAATGCTGAAGCATAAAACGAACGGTGTCAAATCATATCCTCAAAGCTGATTAAAAGTAATCCTGCAGATGCTAAATATGGATTACCACAGCAATTACTGAAAATTCATAACCTTGCTAAAAAGGCATTCTGATGGAGTTCTGCAGCATGCCGTAGGTAAGGGCTGTTTACTTTTTAAAAAGAATTTGCAGTATAATGTGTGGAAACATGCTCTTATACAAGCTTCATCCAGTTCTGAATATAAAATTACTTGTGGCTGTTGCGAGCTCTCTCCTGATATCCAATACCACCACAGACAGTGTTTTAGCTATCTCTATCTGCTATTGGACTAACTCTGACTCACATTATGTTCTCATTATATCTTTTTTTATGGTTAGAAAGGTCTGAAATCTATTTCATTCTTAATTTAAGGCCATTTCATACTATATGTCAGTCTAGAGCAAAGAGACTTATGGCATTAAGGTCTGTATGTTCAAGCCTGTCTACTACACAGAGTTTACTTGGCATCTTTACACCCTACCATTGGTGATAATCTAATGAGCAAGAATCTGGCAGTTTTAACCCACAGCCTCTAAATAATACACGTGAACACAGTAATTATGAAAAGCTTTCCATATCCCCTCTTTAATATAGATTTAGGACCGTTTTCAGTGACAGTTAAATCTGTGCTGAGCTTCGGCAAATTCTTATATTGGCAACTCTGCTACAACTGTCATTCTCACCAAACATCAGTGCTTAAAGTTGTCTTTTCCATGGCTGAGCTCAGATGGAAAGAGAACATTGTCTCCCAGCTTCAGAAATGTAGAAAAAGCAGAAGGGGAATGGATAAGTGCTCCTCTGTATTTTGCTGACCTTTCTGATAATGCAACTCTGTTGACAACAGCAGAGAACTCTGAATGTAACTACAGCAGACTGTTGCTGTCTTCCTGAAGTTCATTTTTTTCTAGACTGAAGACTTACGATTTTCTTTTCCTAATAACAAAAAAAAAAATAATAATTGGGAGTTCACTGTATTTTGTTTAAGTGGATAAAGTTCTCAAAGATTTTTTTTCAATACATGAGGGGATATTACAGCTGTAGACTTTTTTCTTATCATCTCCACTTAACCTGAAGAAAGAGCAAAAATGCATAAGAATGCACGCAACAAACTGTGCTTCAGTTCACCTTACAGAGTTCCTAGGTAAGAGCATTACAGGATGGAAGCAAAGGGATTAAATAATTTGATCTAAAGTTTGGTTAAGGTTAACACATTCTACCCTTCCTTCTCCTAGTGACTTGAAGGCAAATGGGATGCATTTGCAAGTTCTGAAATCAGATGCCTCGATTACTTTTCCATTCCCAGATAAGCAAAATGTTACTCTACATATGGGGGAAACTGATTACGAAGGTACAAATACTTTCCCCTTATCTAGCATCAGTCCATGGATGTCATATTGAAACGTGATCCCTCTATATAAGTCTGATAATATCAAAGCAAACAAGAAATAAATATGTTTCAGCTGATAAAACCATCCTTCCTGTAACAACAAATGAATTTCATGAATCATATGCTTAAAAAAAAAAAAAAAAAGAGAAAGAGAGCTAGCCTAAGTATTTCTTTTCACACTTGCTGTGCTCTCCTACTGCCCACTGGCTGCAATTACATGCTCCCAGTGGATCAGGTTGGTGGTGGTCCCAGTCCCACCAGCAACCACAACGACAAATAAGCTCTTTGCTCACTTCCACCAGCTCAGCTTCCCAAGGAGATCAGTCACTAATGAGAACTTGCGATACAGGCTTTAAGGAGGGAAGATCCAAAATCGCCCTCCTTAAGCAAGATCTGTGCTTCTCTCTACACTCTTCCAAAGGCACTAATCAATTTGAGACCTGAGGACTTATTGTAGCCTCCTACTCTTTTCAGTCTGTGCTCAGTCTCCACTAAACAGAAGATGCAAAGCTAATGAAGTTAAAAAGTTAACTTAGATTTTTTCCAGTCTGCTGATGTATTGGCTCAAAAGAGTTATCTTTTGTGCGTTTGCCTGTTGAGGGAAGAGGAAAGGCTTTTAATTATATCTGAGAAGGATTATCCCCATCTCTACAGAAGGGCTCTTGACATTTTTTGAAGGCTAGGCATCTTCTGTTGTGGTAGCAATGGAGCGTGTATGACAGAAACAGAGCGTGTTGCCTTTCCTAGTTGGTAAAATGACCCATGCTGCTAATGGCAAAGCCCTCAAAGCTTTCTGTTTAGCAGGATCCTACACAAATACAGATCAATAGCTTCAATTTGATTCTCACCAGTCCATCTGTAAAAACAGTATCATTCATATGTCTGCTGTCAACACAATCGCTCTCTCTGATCCAAACAATTTGTTGTTTCTTCCTATTTGTTCAGAAAAAAACCCTCTGAACATTCAGATTAATCTGAAAAAGCTATTCCTTTTCAAACTACTCTGTGCTTCGTAATACTTTTGCCCTATCTTTTATGCATTAGAGAGCAGTTATCACACAGAAATGCAGTTATTCTTTCTTCTCTTTTATAAAAAAGCATGGAGTGACTTTGAATGATTCCTTCACTAATAGTGACTTTAAGCTAAATAGTAGAATGATTTTAATATAGAATACAGGTACTTCTTCTGGATGGTAAGAGCACTCTTTACCATGCTGGAGATAATGCTGGAACACTATAAGGTGTTTAAGAAGAAAAGAACATAGAAAGAATGATGGAAGCTTTGATTTGCAGGGAAACATTACATGAATTACTTAAGAACAAGTAAATGATGACTAAAACTAGAGATGATAACAACCTGCAGGTGTTTGATGGAGACAAACATAGAGGAAGAGGGGTTTTTAGGGTCATCCAAAGGGTAAAAGTAGCAGCAATGCTAGATGGACAAAATAAATTAATAGGTTTTCTCCACCTCTAATGACTATGACTCTATTATATTAAAACAGAGGAAAAGCTACAGAGAAATACTGAACCCATTTCTAATCCAGACCCTTGCTGACAGATTAAATAGTACAGTAGATTGTAATTTCTTCCTTTGTAGTCAAATGTTAATTAGATTCCTTGCAGCTGTCTGTATATCCTTCTGAGTTGGCTGATGAGCACATTAACAATGTGAGCTGATTCAAGAGTAGAACGAAACTTCCTTGCGAAGGATAATGACACATTTGAAGCACAGACCGGTCCCACTGAAATACAAAACCCACTAGTACGCAGTGGCTCTGTTGCATATTTTATTCCATGTGCACATGGCTTTGCTGCACTGGCAGGCTCCAAAGAATCTACGAATCTCAGCTCCTCCACCAATGCAGCTATTGAGCATTAAAAAAAACAAAGAAATTGGAAGCTAATAGATAAATTTTTCCATCTTTTCTAGCTAGTCACAGGAAATAAAAAAGTCACTTGACACTTCTTAGCCTTCATCTACACATCCATAAAATGAGGAAACCTTGCTTCTCATGTTAGTTTATTGTTGGTAAAACCACAGAGTGTCCTTGGCTGCATATTACTGAGGTGCAAACTATTATGCCACTATATCAGTGGCAGTTCCATTCATTCCCAGGCATTTTGTCATTTTCTGGACCTTTAGCCAAATAATAAACTGGACATGGAGGTCTCTGTCCAATTACCTTGTCCTAGAATTGTCTTGAAAACAGTTCTTTCACAGTCAGTTTTGTTTTGATTATATTTAAGGTAAGAATTAAAATTCAAATTCAAAACAAAACAGTCAGTTGAATTCTTCTCAGAGACAAATGAATAAAATACTAAGAATGGGTTTAAAATTCAACTTTGGGTTCCTTCTTTTAGATTAAATTATCTGAAATCAAGGCTTAAACATATAATCCACCCACCTAAATCTTAGGGCCAGGATTTTGACATATAACTTTCCACTGAAATGAATGAAACTTCATGCCTAAGTGCTCTGCTGGCTTTGAAAATTCTACCTTTTATTTGAAAACCTAGCACAGTATTTATGTAACAGACTGAAACAGGTCTAGCTGTAACTATAAATTTAGAATAAATGATGTATAAATTAAAAATTTGGGGCACAACTTTTAAAACATCTACAGTGTGCTCATAAATAGCAGTGAACACAAATTAGGGTAGGTAGGTGAGCTGATATCACCTTCAAGTCAACAAAATAGACACCCAGTTGCCATCATTTCCACTTGCAGTTTATTTTGCCTGCAGTTAGTTTTGGGGGTACTGCCTAAAAACATTCTTCAAAGAGTGACTACTGCAGCAGTTACATTACTTTCCATAAGTCTGATGTTTTGTCCTTTTGAAATAATGGAATTAGACCTCAGGTCTGAAAAATGATCCTGTAGTGGAAGGAGAATGGAATATTTGATCTAATAAGTCCTGTGATTCTTACTTATGATCTAATTGCCAGCCAAATATAAATTCCTCTTTAAAATCAAATGCAGTTTTTTCATTACATCAAAAAATTACTTGAAATGTGACTCTTCAAGAGGAACAAAATTTTATTTTCGCACTTCACTGATGCAGCCTCTGTTTGAGCACTGTTCTTGTGATAACCACATAAAGCATTCCTGTTCAAAGGTTCTGTTATTGTCAAGGAGATGAATTATAAAACAACTTTATATTGTGCAATCTGCAGATTTTATTGACAAAGGTGTCAGGAGCAGAAGAACTGGGAGTCTCTCTGCTTGTCATGGGATAAATAAGAGGATCTTCAGAGCTCTTAGCTTTATTCAATTTGTTTAGATACACGTTGACTGTGAGCATTGATTCGATGCGAGACCGGTTATGGATTTTTAGGTAGGTACATACACAGTGGGGAGTAATAGATGGCTCTAAAGTGAGTACAAGGCTGCAATTCACTTGGGAGGCTGCAGAGATCATGCAAGTCCAGCTGTATAAGCATGCTGGATCAAGGGCAAATAGGTCCAGTACTCCAACAGAAGTGTTTTCTCCTCCCACTCAAGCAACAAAATATTGCTTGATCTCTTCTCCCACGGCGGAACATCATGACAGGTCATATTTGTGTGCTAGAGGGTCTCCATTCATAGCTCTTCATTATTTAAAACTTAGTTTCCCACCCACATCACCACAAACGGCAAAAATTTAAGCTGCTGAGTAACAGAATCACAAAATACCAGCTAATTTGCTGGCTAAGACATGTCAGAGCATGAGTCTAACACAACACTTTTCTCTTCAACTATCTGGTTTCTGCTACAACACGATGTCTTTTCCTCATTCATATACCACCTAGCCAGTCTGCCATTTCCCTGGAGACAAGGTCTTTGTCTTCATATCTGTCTAAAAAGTACTAGCTTGCTGACAAAGCAGGTGCAGTTAATGTGAACGTCCAAGTAAAAAACATGAACCTAAGCTCTCATCCCACATTATCATGACTAAACCTAGCCCTGAAAACTCTTCATGCCTTCAGGCAAAAATACCCTTGGGAGTCACCTCATTGGAAACCCAAACCCAGCGTGGGTTTCCCTAGGCAAGTGAAAGTCAACATGAAAGTCAGTGGGAATAATTTGCTAGGATGGTGGCTGAACGAGAAGAGCGTCAAACTCTAAAAGACGATTCAACATCTTTTACCCAGAGAATAATGTTTTAGTAACAGTGGAAGCTCCCCCTGCACTTCTCTGCCAACTGAGCTTATGAAGTATTTCTGCTGGGTGCATCTGATGGTGCTGTTGCAAAGATGGATGGTACTCAGCGCAGAAGATGAAAAAAGAGGTAAGGGAGGGTGGGATTTATCTCATATTCCAGCCACCTAAAAGTTATATATCTAATCTTAACCAGTCATCTAGTCTGCCTCCATAAGGACAGGCAACTGTCATGTTGATTCAAATCTTTGGTCATATCTCCAAAAGGATCTTAACTGCAAACCAACTCATTTCAGGCTGAAAATCCATTACATTGCAATTTTCACTGAGTATCAAGCTGGATGGGATTTGGCCTGAAATCTCTGTAATAAAGGATGGCTTCCTTATGCTTTTGAGCCATGTAGGCACCATGTATTATATCAGTTATCAGGCTTTGACATTTCATAACCCATGCAAGATAGTTCAAACTTATTCTTTGTTGCTCTGCATGCTGTTGAAGTAATTAAAAATGGAAAATGCTCTGAAGCCTTTTGCTGGTAATGGTACTTTAAACATAAAAGCCCTCCTTCAGCTTTGTTGAAACTCTTTGGATTTGCACTGGTATAAATTACTTGTTCAGCACCAGTGTAATTTTTGGCTTCATATAACACTGGAAAGAGAACAACATTTTTAGCAGGATTTTTTTTTTTCTTAGAAATTTTCTTTCAGCCAGATCTCTAGCTAATTCTGTTTATTTTTCAATTCCCAGTGATGGTGAGAAACCTGTAATGTTTTGATCTTTCAAACATTCTTCACAAAATGCTCCAAGGTCTTTATCCTACAGATAAGTCAGTTCTGTTTTATTATTTGTTCAGGAAGAGTTACTCCAAACTAAGAATTCAAATACTGTGTTTCTCACCACAAGTGTAAGTTGAAAGGCAAAAGGCAACTTGCACTTTTTCCTTACTGGGGTGAACTGTCTCAATAAAAAGCTAAAATAGAAAATGAATTAAAACTTATATGATCCACTAAATATAACTTCACCGTCTGTTTTCAAGTAGTCTGAAAATTTTCCAACATCATCCAGTTTCAAAATAATAGATCATTAGAACAAAGCCACCAGAATATTATCAGCTGATTGCTGAAGAACAGTGAATTAGAAGATCTGGCTCCTATTGATAGATATAATCCAGGTTTGGGAAAGCCACTTCACATCTCTGAATCTTGCCAGTGTTTCATAGAAGGATGTTGAAGAACTCCAGGCTGGACCAGTGCCCACTTCCCAGCATCAGCAGCACTGAGTCACTGATGTTGGAAATGCTGAAGGTCTACCCACGACAGATGGAAATACAGAACACCAATAAATCATAATACAGAGATGCTCAGATTTTAAGGATAGGGATCACATTTCTCTGAACATCTTTTTATCAAGCCAGGTCATTTGTGTGTGAATATACACTAGCAGGCACCCAGTCTTTTTCTGTAATCTTTAAGAAATGGAGCATCGACACTGTGGTAATCACAACTGTACCTCCATTATCACCTTGGCTTTCCTTTGCATTCCTCTCAAACTGCTCTTTAATCCCTTTGCCTGCAATCAGGTGCCTGAGTCTGGAGCTGAATCCCAGCCCTTCTCTTCACATTGGAGACCTTCCCGTATACCATCAGCAGGACAATATCCCTCATTCCCTATGTAAACAGTGGCTGCTGTCTGTGATTAATCTATGACACCATTTTCCACTGGCCTTCCATATACTTCTCAAATTAAACACTTCTGCACTATCTCTCATGGCATTTTTTACACTCCAGTTCGGTTTCCTCTATCACCCACAGAGTTATCTCACTGTTTGCCTTCCAACTCTCCTTTCTTATAGTACCTACAAACCCTTTCAGTCACATCAGTGGCCTTCCTGTCAAACTGACCAATACAGTCTCATTGCTCCTACATCCACCTTTACCGTCTATCTTTTGTTTTAAAATTAGATTACGGAGGGTTTTGATCCCTGACCAGCCCTTGTTATTGCAGGTTAATGATGATAATAAAAACCAGTGTACACGTGCAAGTGTTTGTGCTCACAAGTCTTCCCTGTATCTCTGCAGTGCTCTGCTCACTGCGCTCATAAACCAGACACCAGGCTGGGCTTGCAAAGCAGCCATTAGAGCTGGAGGCCAGGTAAGCAGAGCCTTCCCATTACAGACACTGTTTGCTGGAATGGGATGCCAGGTGCCTGGGATACCTAGTGAATCGAATCTAAAAGAGGGGACCAGTGCTTAATCACAAACACAAAGTAGGCACCCAGGGTTGTAGCCCAGCCACTGGTACAGAAACTCCAGGAACAACATTCTGGGGCTTTCATTGCAAAAAAACCCACAGTGTCTTTGAGTTGCAGCGATAGCAGTAGTACAGCTCTTGCAAGATGCAGCACATCACTGGAGAATTTCATTCTCTCTTCCTCTCCCATCTTCCTTTTGCAATAAGGAACTGAAAGTGTATTTGTAGGAGGAAAAGGCTAATTTGGCTAAGGGCAGAAGATTAATAAACTCCTCCCCTTCTGAAAATATCCTGTGATTTTTAATAGCCATTAAAACCCCAAAGGATCTAATTTCTTAGAATTTAACTCAAAGGACTTGTTCTGCCTGTAGTAAACGAAGTACTCAATAGATCTGCATTAGCTTGGTAATGATCCTGCTGGCATTTGAAATTATGGCTAGACTGATCTGAGGCATATGGCTTAAGCCGCTAAGCCATTGCCTGTTGTCTCTGTTTTTCATTTGACTTGGTAGCTTCCTGAGGTCCTGAATTCATCCTTGAGGATAATGCAAGCTTTTCCTGGCAGTGAGTGAGCTGTCACGACTTACCTATGTGACATTTAAGTGGGGTAAAGAAGGATTATTCTAAATGCCTGACTTAACCCAACTAAAGTTTGACCTGTCACATTATATTTCAGTGTCATTTTCATGTGTGTGGTTTAGTCATTTACAGGTTGCCGTCTGTTTTCTTTGGAAAGTTTCAGATGTTGAACAGGAGCCAATCTTTAGCCCAAGGTTAACATAAACAGCAAACAAGGATGTTCCCAGAAGCAGTTTACTGACATGCCCTGTTTCTGAAAATAATTTTAGATGCTTTTGAAAAAAATGAACTTAAGAAAGTGTTGGCATGAGAAATGCCAAAATTCAGCCTTTTTACAGAAACAAACTGTCATACGCTGCTTTAAAACAATCAGTTGAAATCAACTGCACTAAACTGATGCAAAGGACAGGAAAAGTGAGCCTAGCTTCTGCTAAACTGGCTGATAGCATATTACAAATATACTCGTCCTAAGAGGGAAGGAAGTAAAATGTAACTCTCTTTTCAGCTCTAACTTCCAAGTTTTTCCTCCTAGGCAGTGACATGATGTTCCCAGCAAGTAAATGGCACTTGAGTCACAGGGCTCCAGCCTGCTGCCTGTGCTGCCTTCCTGCATGGCATCACGTTGAGTTTCATGGGGTGGAGGAGAAGCACCTTGGACCTTTCTTTCGTGAGCAGAGATGTCACTGAACTTGTCAGAGGCTGTGCAGAGCAGCAGCAAGGTCTGCTGTCAATAAGGGATTGGGGTCTCACATGCATCCTCCCAAGCTCCCCCGTCACTCTGACATACTGTCCCTCTCCAAGTCAACCTCCGACACAGCTACTGGGGTGGGTCAGTGCCTCCAAAGCACTCATTTTCTGAGCTCATCACAGCAGTGATCATTTCAGCAGAGATGCATCATTAATCACATCTGGGACCAGAGGAACCCTAGGGGTGGAGAGGGAAATCTCCCCAGAGTCGTTCCTGCAAGCGATGTACTCCTGCCCACAGTACCCCTTCCCTTTCCTGGGAAAGGCTCGGCATGGCTGTCTCTCTCACATGCTGCAAAACCTCCCTCTGGCAAAACAGCTCTAATCAGTGCTGCTCAGCAAATCATGGCAGTCACTTACGTTAACTTTATGAGTTACACAACTGACACGCTCATGCAGATGTTGTTTGCAGAATATCGGAGACGATGCCAGCCAGACACTTGGCACCAAGACCCAATCTGGGAGATGAGGAGCTTTCTAGGCTCATTCCTAACATTCATTATTTTCATATTTAATAAGCAAATTGACGCGACACATCAGGGAGACTGGTCAGTCAGCTAGTATGGAAACTATTAGTGCAGAAAAATGAATAGCCTGGCACTTAAATGTCTGCAACACCCACACACTCCCTGGAAACAACTTAGAAATAGGGTTATTCATCTGAATTTATCCCATGGTCCCTGGGTCTCATAACGGTGGTTGAAAGTGGCTGAAACACTTTGCACTGCTTGTTGCTGGATCTGGCTACTCTGTGGTAAACAGTGAGTGTTTTTAAGGCAGAGTTGTCCCAAGTCTTAAAATCCAGCAGGCAGAGCTCAGAAACTTTGCAGAAACCCTTGTGTGACACTGAGCATTTTCCTGGGTACAAACCCTCTGGAGATCAATTTCCTAATGATGGCTTCAAGGGGCATCTGTGGGGTGATTAATTTTAGAAAATCACTTAGGTATGGTGGGTCCTGGAAGTCTTTCTTTACAAACACTGTTTTCCATAGTCAGTCAGTCACTCTTTAGCCCCAGTACAGGGAAGGAGTGTCTTTAAAATTTGCTTGATAAGAAACGTCTCACTAACAGCAGCTCTTGCCATTTGGGTTGCTACTTGCACCCAAGTCCCAGTTTCAGACAATGCAAATGAAAAACTCTCAGGTTTATCGTTCGTTCTCTTGTAATGCAAATGAAAAACTCTCAAGTTTATCTTTCATTCTTTTATATAGCTGTTTTTCACTGCTTACGTCTCTTTGGCTATATCTACAGCACTAAATAAAATGAGCCACCATCCATTGTCTAACCCTGAAAGCAAGCGGATGGCATGGCTTGTCTTACTAGAGCTAAATTTCCTACCTGAAACAGGGCAGTCTCATCTGTGTCTTGCTGACTGAAAACCATCCCTGGCTTGCCATGCCCACTGACTCATGCTCAGGTGTTATTTGAAGAGAGCTTACCAGGCACAGGCCAAAATGTTCCAGGGAGCAGGCTGACAGAAGCTCAGGAAAATCATCTCGTCTCCCCATTCAAGCCACCAGCACAGACCTTGCCTTTGGGTCTGCAACTCCATTAAGACCAGTGGATATCGAAGATATTTGCACTCGTGTTCATGACAATAAACTTTCCCCCCAACTCTTATCTTAGGATGCGATGAATCACCCTCTCAAAGTTGCTTTGTCCCTCCAGTGACTATAGGAGGAGCTCAGATGACTAGTTTCTACCAGATGCCTAACTTTTGGGTGGCTAAAGTTAGGTGAAAATCCCATGCTAAAGGATTAAGGACTTCCTCCGTTTTTAAATCTGAATAGTATTAAAACCAACCTCAATTTTGCAGGGAATGAAGAAGTCCTACTTAGAACATATGCAGTTCAGTTCTTTCCTGTGAAGTTGCCATATGGCAGGGGAGTGATGGGAAGAAGAAAAATATTGACAGTGATGATATATCTTATTACAGAGCATACGGACCAAATTTTCCTCTCAGTTACACTAGTGAAAATCTGGAGTGAACAGCCCTGTCTTGATAGGAAAATCAGATCAGTCAGTGGATATACAAAGCCAATTATGAGAGTGAAACAAAAGCAAATTTGAGAAACATTATGGTATAGTAAAGAAGACATGTGGTAGGATGCCAGAAGACAGGAAGTCATTGGACCCAGCACGCTTACTCTTCCTTTGAAAAAATCATTCAATCTACAGTAACCACAAGCGGTCAGGATCTTGTTTTATGCCTGAACTTGGCAAACTGAATGAAAGCTGCCCAAAAACATCTGTTCTGGGTTCCAAACATTTATATAGCCCTTTGTTAGAGTACCAAAGATGGCATCACATCAATAGAAAGGAAGCATTGCAGAAGAAAGCAGTACAAGGATGCTAGAGGGAAAAGTCCAAGTTTAACACAAGACCTGCCATGTTTTACACACCAGTAACTTTCATTTATTCCTTGCTGAACGTTCAGCTGATCAAAACTTTTAACTATATTTGACAGAAAAACACAGCGAGTACTTCAAGGAGAGAGCCCATGGTGCATTTCTATTTTTATACTATTTAGAAATACATTATAGACAACTTAGCAGCAAAAGCTGCAACGATAGCACTGTTTGTCTACTAGGTTATAAAGACAGAAAGGCAAATGTAGCTGAGAAGACTTCTAGAAATATAATGGGAAGTATATTTACTCAATAGCAGTTAAATATGGTTTCTTTCAAATTTAGTCTTGCAACCAACTAGCAAAGGAACTATTTTCTATTCAGGATCTTTCTCAGCCCATGTAAGAGAATCAGAAATGTATAGGGTTTTTGGACCTATATAGCAGGATGATGCCACTCATGTAAACTAGAAGAAGTAAACAGCAAAAACTCGGCCAGACAAATAAAAAACTTGAAAAACCCAAATAGAATTACCATCAATAGTTCTGCACACAAAAGAGTTAAACTGCAACTTAATAAATAAACTATGTATATTTTTTCTTGGAGGCCTATAAAGACTGAGTTTTTGCAAACGAGTTCAAAGACAAACTATAGCCAACTCAGTGTCCACAGTTTCTTTGGAAGCAGCATGGAACATTTGGCCAGCAGAAACGGTGCCAACTATCCAGTGCAAAGACTATACTTTAATTTGCAAAAGCAAAAAGCTGTGATTTATACCTCTGAAAGGAAGAAGTAAAAAAAAAAAAAGAATCTAACAGTACATTCTGTGTAGGTTTATTATTTTGCCAACAGTTTGTGGGTTGGATGATGAGGTACGTTCCTGAAGATTACACATCACCATTTTTTTTTAAACAAACAAAACAGCAGGAAAAATCAAAATTCCCCTAAAGCAGAGGCAGTCCTTGTGAAAGTTCAGAGCTGTTGTGGCTCCCCCTTGGCTCCTTTTTTTTAAAAAAGAAAATTCATCAACCAATAGCGTTAATCAGCTTTGGCTCAGAGACAGCATTTTTGCTTCCAGTTGAGGACAATTAGAGGCACAGTGTCAACTGGTCATTTATTAGGTTGTGTAAAGCTCTGTGGATACACATTGTTTTTATGACATCAAAAAATTCTCGTGAAAAATGGTACTGTTACATGTAGACATCCCCTGGTTTCTTCCACTTTTAAACTTAATAATTTGTTAGGTCAGAGGAAACTAAGTAGTGTTTTGGAGAATAAATGCACACTGAAAGCGGGTAGTATAGCTCCACTGATAAAATCAACAGACAAGTGAAAATCAAGTGGGATAATTGGTGAGCTATTATCTATTCGTTCAAATGTGGTAGCATCCTTTGTCATATGGTTAAGGGGATAGGGTCCTGATCTACATAAATATTAAGTGATGAAATTTAAGAAGTGAAAATTTTGTCTTTTATAATTATTGTGACAATATTGCCATCACTTGATTGTCCAGCATGATTTCCTCAGGCCTCCTAAACTATCAACCCCCCCTTAATGGATGTCTTTAGTAGGTGATCCACAAATATGTCCATGATAGAGCCTCAAGAAATTATTCAAGATCTGGCCAGATATTATGGTTAAAAATGGAATATTGTTTCTCAGAGATGAATCTTTTTCATTGTCATGACTCTTCCCAGCCACTAAAGGCCTATTCTAAGACTGCAAATTAAAAGTCAAAATAAATATATCATCATTGTGCAATAAGAGAGCCCTGCCAAAAAAAAAAAAAGCACATGAAATCCCAAGGGATGAAACAATGTCATTCCACAGCCTGCAAAATATCACTTATTGCTGAAAAAAGACACTCATGAGTTGCACATTGTTAGATGGTTCTTCTGGGTTTCTTGGCAGTCAGTTCTGAAAACCTTTTTCTTTAAACTTGCCTTTAAAGTATCTTATATAATCCTAGTTAGAACAACAGAAATCTGGGAAGCAAAAAAACACATTTAGGGTAATTCCAGGTACCTGTTGTAATGCTAGTTACAGTCTTCCAGTCCCTAAAATGTGTGTGGGATTTTAGCACACCACTGCACAACTGTCACTTTCCTCCTTAGAGGTAGCTGCCCATTAATGAATAAATGATTTTTCTTTGTAAACTTCATCTCCTTTGGCAACACCAAGGGCTGAAGGCATTCAGGCAATGTAAAATTACCTTTCTCCAGGACTTCCTTAGTATAAAACAGGATGCATCCTTATTGAAATATTAGCCCTGCCCACAGTTTCTCTCTGCTGAGCCTCATATTTTATGAATCATTGCAGTTACTCTGGAGCTGGTTTCCATGAGGCCTCTCATCCTTAATGGTTTTGCTCCTAATAGACTGGTCACATTTCAACTTTCGCTTCCTGTGGCAGGATTTATCGAAAGTATTATGAAGACAAAAAAACCCCATGAGTTTCCGAAGTGTAGATGGTAAGAGTATTTACTATTATGCTGGGAGAGAAAAAGAAGGCATATAAAAAGTGATTCACAAGCACAAAAGCCCATCTGTTAATCAGGGGAAGGAGGAAGACATGTCTTCCACAGACACATGATGCCGTTTGCGTCTTCTACATGCTTTCTCTTCCACATTCTTTGGATGGGATACTGGATGAGGTAGTTGCAGTACAGCAATTATTACATTCTTCTGAAACATGGTAATTGAATAAAACACAGAAGCGTAGTACATCAAGTTGACACATGCTTATAGAAATACATGCGGCTGATCAGTCTTCATGGCAACTGGATTTTTCTTATTTGTGTGAATTTCACAAACTGCATCTTCGTCCTCCTTTTCTTCCCTTTTTTTTTTTCTTCCCTTTCCTATTCAATTCTGTATTATTTTCTAGGACCTTTTAAACCAAGATTATGCCCCACTGGCGAATTTTCCTATACAAGTGTGATAGTCATCAAGAGAACAATGTCATTTGGATGAAATAAGACCCCCTAAGGAACCCCTTAAGAGCTGGAAAATCTATAAAGTTCCTACTGAAAGGTAACCCAACTTGTGATTTGGTCTTTTAAAGTAAAATACTAGAGATGCTTTATAGATTTGGAGCATTTCTTGTTATGGGAAAGAGAAGATCACTGCTTTCTTAAGCTATCAATATATATTTGTAAGGCAGCAATAATTCTTCCAGTGAATTTCATGTTCCCATTGAAATGTCTTTACTTGTTTTAAACAAGGCAAGAATTACAAAATGATACTATGCTGACAAGATCTAAAAATAAAGTCACTTGGTAATTGTGTTAAAATAAGCACTGCTACTAGCTTGATGTAAATAGGAGGGAAACCATATCCTAAAAATGACTTTTATTGCCTCTGGGCATAGTTACCTAGGTGGAGAAATGGCACCTGCTGTTCTTTAAGTCATTTATCAGTTCTGGGGGAAGAAATCTCTGGAGAGCACATCCCTATCTGTAGACAAGAGGTCAGTACTACTCTATTTCTGTCTTTGGTATCTCTGCATAACTTTGTGGTTGATGCTGAAATAAGAATTACTGACACTCACGCACATTGATGCATTTAAGTCTGTTGCAATTAGCCGTTTCTTGCTCTGACACCAACTTTCTGGCATTAGACCTCCCTGCACCTTGGTTTATCCGCCCGTGAAATGAGGGTAAAGATACTGACCTCTCTTGTAAAACCAGTCTGAGATTTACTGCTGAAAAGAACCACGTACAAATTAGGTAGATTATTTAATAGCTAGTAGCATATGTAAAAAGAGCACAAACTCCTCTGGCTTGTCAACTGTCATTGAGAGACGTACCCTTGTGATATTCACTTCTGTCTGAACTTGACTCAAAGTGGCCAGTTTACATGAGACTCCATTGACCACTGGACAGTTCATACTGGTAAAATTTCGCCTGGTCCTCAAGGTATCTCTTACCCTCTGAATTAGGAATTGCCCCTGGGGGCAAATGTAAATTCTGCCTTTGATGAGCGCATGAGTCATAAAGATGGTAATAACAGAAGAGATGATGTTTCTAGTTACAGCAATGGGTTGGGAAAATGAGTATTCTTCTGTGGCAAGGGTCAATACAAAAGGGTCATTCGTTCCATCTAATTTAGTGGACCGCACACTACCAGAACAAGGCATGAGGGCCAAGTGGCAATGCCAGGACCCGTCTTGCATGCTCTCGGGAGCAATAGAAGCTGCCAGTACCATGCTACGCACATGAAAAGAGCTGCCCCTCCTGCAGGGTACCTCCTGATGGGACCACACCAGCCATGTGGATGGCCATCCAGCCACCTCCTCCTGAGGCCTTCTCTTCCTGGTGGCTGGCTGAATGGCAGCATCCCTTGGGTGTTTAGTGGCATCGCCTGCAGTTACACTGCTTAGTGGCAGATGCTCCCCCTCTCTCCTGTCTTTACCCTGTAGCATTTGCCTGTGTTTCATGTAGCAGTGGAGGCAAAGTGCTTATCAAGTAAGTTTATAGCATTCTTCATTAAGAATTTACATATAGAGAAAATTAAACCTGACTAGGAACCTAACGAGCTATTTTGTAATTTGATGAAACGATGTGACCTACCATGGGACTTAGTCCAAGGAGTTTTGTGTGCTAATCTGATGCTAAGCACAAGAAGGACTTCAGGGATACCAACTTCTCTCGGGTGTCTTGCCCACCACTGAAACTGCATGGCTATAATAACATCAATCATACTAGAGAAATGGAAGACCAAAAGCTACCTGGGGGACTCTAGTGCTCAGGACAAGAACCTGAGATAGGCAACTCTGTCACTGGGGAGTAATTAGGTCTTCTCCAAATCCTAGTAGGACTGTCACATCTCCAGCTACCTTCTGGTACATCTTGCTTAAACACTGAGGACTCAAGTATAGATCGGGTAATACTGAGAGGGAAAAAAATAGGGGGGAGCTGCCATCACTTCGGCCAGCATTCCTGGAGTGAGAAGTAATGTCTCTTCCCTCAAACATTTTAAGCACTGTAAATATATCAATACTATCCACATTTTAAGCAGGCTTCTTTGTGATTCATGATGAATCAGAGGATGCAGCTGCCCTGCTCTGTGCTCAGGTATGGTGTGAAAGTGAAGTAGAAAGTGCCATCAAGTCATAATAATTCGCTTTGTTTATAGACCTCATTTCATTTCCAGCATTTCAAAGCCTTGCCAGTGTTAATTAATTAAAATCTTGCAACAACTCTTTGAATTGGGCAAGGACTATTATACCATTATATCAGTCAGTAAACGTGGAGACCCTGAAGGCTAGACTGAGACTGCCTGCTTTAGGCACTCAATTTATTTGTTGCAACATCAAAAAAATATAGGTGCTTGGCTCCAGCAGAATGATTCAGATCACTTAAAGCAGGTGCCTACGGAAACTACACAAGCAATACAGAGACAGATGCCTCTGAAGTAGCACCCAAGCTATGTTCACACATTCCTCCATCAACTGAACAGCGAGCTGTGTGTCCTTCATGGGATAATTTAGTGTGGTTGCATGCAGCCGTTCAGGCGTAGGCACTAGGAAATATTATTCTCACAAGTGTGGCTTGGTAAGTGCTTAATTCAAGGCTCAACAGTGTGCAATCCTGCTTACGTGGGAATCAAAATGCAAATTCCCCTCTGAAGGGCAAGCACCTGTGCTGTGGGATAAGTGGGAGGAAGAAGCAAAAGATATTAATGGTTTGAGCACTTACCCAGAAAATAGAAAAGTAGAGATCTAGGTCTGTCCAGCCCGAGAGGGTCTGACCCCAGCATTTCCACTTGGCCAGACTACACCAGGCTACAGATAAGGCTGGAGTGGAGGCATTGCCTCCTCCTGCTGAAGGTCAACCTCTCAACAACCAGAATTGTAAGATGCAGAAGCTAGAGAGTTTCAGCCCAGTGGAAGAGGAGGTCTTCTGTTTGTAAATGTTCTATTTTAGAGCTCTATCAGATAAATGGCATACATCAAGTTAGGCCAGGGAACAGGCGTTCCCTCATTCCCCAGGCTTAGCTGGCACTCAGGAATGCCTGGGTGTTTCCACCCTGCCAGACTGACTTGCCCCTCTCTTGTATGCTGGCTTCCAGGTCCTCCACACTCTGCACTTGTTAGCTGGCCATTAGGGAGACATTTGTTCCATCCAAGAGGAAAGCTGGGCATGGCCAGGATGACAGCATGCTCCAGGCTCTGCTCCAGGCAGAGTGTGGACATGCACCACACAACTTTGACTCTTTATTTAGTACAATATTGCAATGCTAGCCTGAAGTCCCCGAACCCCACTATCACTCCTGTCACTTCCCAGAGCACAAAGGAAGCAGGTGGCTGCAGAAAAGTCCCTATTTTGGCATCTGTATTAGGAACCCCTTTCCCCAGAAATACCTATAATTGTAGCCCAGGGCTATAGAAGTGTTGGCCAGTGGAGATCAGGATCAAGTGCTGTGCAGTGTGGACCGGTCTGCCCACTCCAGATGCTCCCAGCTCTCAGATGTGTGAACACAAGCCAGCCTGCAACAAGCAGTAAGAGGCATAGACTTTGTTTCTGGTTTGGCCCACAAAAATGGTATAAACATGCCCCGGATTTCTCTTGCTGTGGTGTTCCATGCTAGCTCAATGGCACCTAAAACAGGTGGGTTTGGTCAGGCTGTAACTTAATGAAGTGGACCCTTTTCAACACCTCAAGAGATATTAGCATTCCTCACCCACTTGTGAGTCATGATGGACTGCCAGGAGCTGTCGATCACTGAACACATGCAAAACCATACACTTACATGCTTAAGTTACTCTTAAGTCCAAAACATGCTGTCCAGTTTTATATACACACTTAGTTTCTCTGAGATGTAGCTTCTTCTTCAGATGAAAAGGACTGAGCCATTCCCTGAGACTTAGACACATCCAGTTCATTCTCATGGGGACTTAAGTTGACTCATGGATGGTCTAAATCACATTCACTGACTTCTTCAAACTATACAGCATCTCAGAAACAGAGCTGAGAAAAAGACTCAGGAGTCCTGAACCTGGGCTTGAGCCTGATTTATTACAATTTTTACCTGCTAGGGGTTTCTTTGATCTCAGCAAGACTCTCTCCCGATTAGCAGTAGAGAAGGAGAATTTGGGTTAATGCGTCCTGCTCTACCCACTCTTTAACATAAGAGTGGCTCCTATTAGTGTTTTAGCAGTTTGTCCTTTTATGCAAGGACTTGCACAGCTGACTTGCTTAAACTTTTAATGGGTACGCTTCTAGTGTGGGAGGAAATGTTAAGCACTGCTTATTGTTACTTAGACTTACACACCCAAATGCCATAGCTCCATCCAGAGTTCCCAGGCATCTAGCTACTTTATTATCTACCACAGCATGCTATATCACAAATAAGATCTTTCTTACCGCCTAAAGTAATGTCATGATGCAGTGTAGGAGCCAAAGAATGCTGGGTTTGCAAAATGGATGCATTGCTTCAGATTGCAATGAATTCACTTAAGAGAAGATCAGGCAACAACCTTTAATTTCAGTGCAATAGATTTCTCTGCTCTTTTTATTTACTGAGATGTTGTCTCACTAGATCAAATCAATGAAATTACGACAGATCGCCCAGCATACCGACAACAGCCAATATCTGCCTAGCAGCTCAAAGAGGCATCCCTTTATCAAATACTTCCAGTTTCTGTCTGCCACATCTCTACCATTCAGTCTGTTCTGTTGGAAATAGAAAAGTTCAAGTTTTCCATCGTTCTTGGCTGAGACAGAACCTCTTTTGGGCAGTCATGCAAAGGTGCACGTATTGACTGTCCCGCTAGCAGTAAATTTGGCCCTACCGTGCCAAAGGAGATGTTCCATTGTCCTTGGGTGCACTTCTGGAGGCCACGTGTGGGGCGTATGCGACTCCACCCTCAGCTGAGGTGGGAAACTTGTTCGAAGTGGTTTTGAGGTTTTGTTAAGAAGCAAAACAGGAAATCTGAATGAATCTGGAGTTTAACTCTTTTTTTAACTTGTTGCTCTCCCAGAGATTTTGTTGTTGTTGTTTGTTTGTTTTTTAAAATAGAAAATAAATAAATAGCAGAATGATAAACATTCTGCAACTGACCACATCCCAGTTCTGGGATAAGCCCAAGATTTTACTGGTGCAGACTAGACTTCAGGCAGCAAAGAGAACCTGGAGTAGTCCAGGGATTTTTTTCTTTTCTTTTTTAAGCAAACCAAGCAACTCAAAGGCTGTGTCAACTTACTTAAGTGCTCTTTATGCCAACTAATCATAGCTGGCAAGGAAAACAGTGCTGACTATTGCTCCCTCCCCTGCCTACACTAGAGGCAGGGAAGACCAAAGACACAGAGCTGAAACAGCAGCTCTATGACATCTGGAGAGACTCCATATCCTCAACCCAGCTGCTTGGAAGCAGAGGAAGGACCACTGAGTTGCTCCTAAAAATCAATGAAAAGGATAATGAACACATCAGTGGGATGAGGAACAGCAGCGCATGCCTGCCTGCCCCAACATGCTGACCCCCATATGCAGTACCGCTACCACTGCTGAGGGCACGTGGTGCCCTCGTCCCTTTTGTCATCAACCTTCACTCTGGAACTGTGAAAACTGTAAGAGCTGGTTTTATAGCCTTAGTGATGTGGGCTCTCCCCAGCCCTGAGAAAGCTATGGTGAAACCATCAAGTTTTGTCAGGAGTTATGTCAAGTTATTCCCAGGAATGGGAAAGGCATCATTACTAGCCTTGATGTGGGACCTCATGGCAAAAAACTCCATCACCAGAACTGCAAACTACTGGGCTTTGTGGTCCACTGCTGATTCACATTCCATGACACTGCTGAGCAAACTCTACCTAGATGTCTCCACAACTCTGTTTCCAGTGCTGTATAATGCTGTGTTTGGGTCAGATTCTGTGATGAGGTACGCTGTTATCATTCACAAACAACTGCACTAAGACAAGTGAGTTACTGATAGATATAATACAAATTGGTTGAGCCATATCTTGCAACTGGATCAACCAAACAAGTTCCTCACAGTTTGCTCCCAGTTTATTTAAGCTGCCTGTGTGTGCTGCATAAGGCACCAGCAATGATTTTGCTGCTGCTCCAGCATCACTCTGACGTCAGCACTTTGATTTGATTTTCTGTCACTGTTCTCACAGATTAAATTTCAACCAGTGACCCACAGCTTGATAGCTCATTAGCAAATCCCTCTAAGCCATCTAGCCCTGCCCTTGTTTGACAGTTAACTCTGCATTGCACATAGGTCCTGAAGCTTCCTGAAATCAGCACTGCCCCATGTGAAAACGTGGTCAGACTCAGTGCTGCTGCAAAAGCCTATGGGGATCCATGCCCAGCTGCATGTTTTCAATGACAAATCACTAATGATTCCTATTATGAGTCCTTGGGTCTTTGCAAGTCATTGAGGTTGTGTAAAAACTCCTCCATGGACAGTCAAAGATTTCCCTTCCCACCCCTCCCCATAGCCCTTGATCTACAAGGGAATTATTCTGACTTCCTTCTTGGTGAAATCCTGAAACAGGACATTCTTACTCCTTTTGCTGCTCAGCATCATTACGGCAATCAGGCAGACTAAGGCAGCTGGGATAATGTGCTTCCAGTTTTCTCTTGCTGTGATACATGAATATAAAACTCTTGGTAGGCAGTGGGAATGGAGAAGCTGCCTCAGATCATGCTCTGGAGGTCACAGACCCCAACTCTCACTTTTGCAGTTGAGTAGGACCGGGCGCAGGTTGCCCTGAGTGCATTACGATCCCACTTACTGGCAGATATCTTGAGCTCAGCTTGTCCTATGCCCAGCTTTGAGTCAACATTCACCAGCAGGTTAGTAGTGAAGATACAGCCATTGCTTTGTTTTACTTCCTCCATGCTGTCCGAACAGACCTCTTGACTTATATGTAGATTATCATTGCCTTTGAGTAAGAAATTATATTGCGTATAGTCCAGAGTTATAGCACACACTTCTCCTTCTACTGTTCTTAAGCTGCCACTCCTACAAGTATCCAGGCTGTGCACTGTCAAAATCTTAACCAACCCTCTTCCTCCAAGCTAAGAAAATCTCTACAAGTACTGAACTGAGGCTGTTTTCAGCACCCAGCAGGTAAAGCCCAGCTGCAAGGACTCCGACGTGCCCCCACTAAAGCCACGGATGGGACTTCACAGCCCCACACTCTGGTTTCATCTCGACAGATACTTCACTCCAGAAGTCAACCTCACCGATTTCAATGGGGAGACACTTGATTTACGCCGGGCCGAGACAAGAATCCGGCCGTGATTCTTTATTGCCTTTTAAAGCCAAGAGCTCAGCAGAAGCCAATTGTGTCTGACGCGAAGCTGCTGCACACCCAATGTGGAATCTGCACAACTCCATAAACCAGCAGTGGTCTAAATAAAAACTTCAAACAAGACATTCTGGCATTGGCCAGAAAGAGGGAAGATAAATAGCTGGGAGCCGCCAAGTTGTGAAGGAAGAACTGCTTGACTGTTGGACAGAGAGCAAAGTAAGAGGCAGAAATTAGGCAGGGTGCTGGGAGGCTTGTAACACTCCCAAAAAGCAAAGGGGTCACAGCATTTAATTTGATTAATTCATCGCCGGTCCAAAAGACTTTGTACTGAGCCTCAGGCAGCGTAATAAACATACAATCATTAAGAGAGGAAATAAAAGATTGGTTGGGTGGTAAATACTCCAGCTCCCTCTCCCACTCCAGCTTCCCTCTTTTTTCTTCTTTCCTTGGTCAGTGCAAACATTGGAAGCAACACAGTAATCAAGCGGTAGCATTAAAACAACAACAACAACAGAGCTCACTGTATTTCAAATGCCTTGGTCAAAACACTTTCAAGGAAAGCTTTAACTTGCTTTCCCCATAATTTTTGTTTTCCCTCAGAAGCCCATTCCTCTAGGAAACACCGTGGGCAGAATGGAGCAACAGTCATGCTAGCTTGGCCTCCTTTCCCCAGGACTGGCAGAAGACTTAGCAGAAAACAACAAGGACGTTTATCTTAAGGGGGCCAGATAATGCTTTTGGAGGTTAGTTCAGTAGTTTTGGTTATACTCCTAAGCATCCAGAGACCCAAACAGCTGTTTTGATTAATGTAATTATATTTACAAATAATGGTGTTTTGTAAGCTCTGATGCTAAATTTTATGGGCCAGATGGTACAAACACTCACCCCGTAACTGTACAGTGCCTGTCCCTCACCACAGGACACAGGGGGAGGGCACAACCCCCCAGTGACACTGGGGCTGGAAAAATTTTGCAGCTGCTTGAAGCTATATAGGCGCCTGGGGTGTTTGAGGAAACCACAGCAGAGGCAGAGCTGGGGAAAGGGAGGCTGACTAATACTCCATACATCCTCAGCGAGTGAAGTTCACGTCTGGCTCTTTTCCCATCCACTTCAAGCACTGTCACTGCTCCCACACTGTATTCGTTGGACATCGATGTGTATCAGACTTCGCCATGGCTCTGTACAGCAGCAAACTGCTTTTATCCCCTTTTCCTAGACAGATGCTGAGGTTTACTGCAATTCAGACACTTTTCTGCAGTCGCATGAGAAAACTATGATATAGAAGATAGGTCTCCAAACCCTGGACCACACATCAGCCTGCCTCTGTGGCTGTGCACACAATGCCATATGACACGTAGGTCCCCTTGAGTCAGATGCCACTACTGAAGAAAGCAAGGTGACTTATACGTGTATTTGAATTCATATCTAATGAACTTCATTCATCACCTGATTGTCACTTCTCCTCCCTTGTTCCAGTATGTGAGGGTGGATCCATGAGTATATATGCAAGGCCCAGCCAGTATAGACATTTGTTTTATGTTTCTAAGCTGGTCAGATGAGAAAATGTTCATCAAATACAGTATTGGACTACTGTCTCCCCTGTTGCTGAAATAATGTGTTCACTGCTGAATAATGAACCAACTCTGTGATTCTGGAGCTATTAAAAAAAAAGTGGAGTGTATTATACAAAAAATCAGCAAAGTTTGACTGATAAGGCAGTTGGCTAACCCTATTTCCCTGCATCTTTCATAGACATTCAGAAGAACAAATATGCTTACCCATTACTGAAATACAGTGTAAAACTTTCTCAGTGTAAAACTGTGGCTGATTAAGGCTTCATGATAATAGCCCAGAAATGCATATGCTGTTTCTTAAAAAAAATCCCAAATATCACCCCTCTTCAAACCAAAACAAAACTCATGGTGGCTTTGCCAATATTTCACCATGTTTGTTTTTGCTCATAGCAAGTCCTGTTTTAAATCACAGTAATGCATTTGACTTCTGAGAGAGGACAAACCAGAGATTTATTCAGCGTTGTGTGGCAACGGCCCATTCTAGCAGGAAACTAAGCCGCGGAGGGGAGTTTTGTCAGGGAAGAAATCTCATCTGGATAAATGATACTCCTCAGCAGAGCACGGTTACTTATATGTGTGTTTGTACTGACATAAGATAAATGCTGTTCATTCATTTGATTGTCACTTCTCCTCCCTTCCTCCAGTATTCCTCCTACTCTCCCTTTGGAAGGTTTAATCACCCAATGTAAGACTTTTTAACAGGAATAAGGGCACTTTTAAGATAAAGACACTGGAAAATAACTTTAAACAAATACAACATACAGTCGTGCATTTAATAATCTTGACTTGCATATGTACGCACACACGACAGTCCCTCTTCTCCCACTTAAGTCACACGGCCAAACACTACCCACTGCATGATGCTCATCCTCCATCTAAAGCTGATACTGATTCTTTCAGAGTTAAACCAGCACCATACAGACTAGCTGAGGAGGAAAGGTCAAATCAGAAGAAATTCAGCTTGTAGCACTGACGGACGTTGAGGGAGGAAAGCATGGGGGGGCTTGTAGGTAAGTTAAGCATTAATTTGTAAAGCATGTTTGTCATGCTAACTATCCAGCATTTGGAGACTGATGATTACTACCTTCCTAATAGCTGCATATGATTAACTTTATATTCCTGTAAATTTACTGTGCATGGCGTCTGTGCTACATCTGATGAAACCCATGTACTTATTAGCTGATCTTTGAGCCATGATGCCCAATATGCAAGCAAGGCAATCTGTGCTTGTATAATCATTGTTTTTTTTAAAAAAAAGAAGCAGAAATACTGTGAGCATAAAGTAGTATAGACCTTGATTAGTCTCACTATGAAGAAAGGCAGAAATACAGCCTTGCATATGTGACTTTTGACCTTTGCTTCACCCCCAGCTACATCCTGGCCTGCAATGAGTGTAACTAAGACATAATCAGACAGGTCATATACACAAATTACTGTCTTATCTATGCACCTGAAAATGTTAAATGTGCTTTCCCTCGTTTGCCCACCCAAGGAAACAGTGAAGAGGTAAGCATTCCTGCCTTTTTCCAAGGCACAAGCTATGGCATCAAGACCGCTCATCAGCAATGCAAGTCCCTTCTTCAGCATCACACGTGAAAGTGAAGCAGGCAGACAAGATGTGGAGTTTGCTCTAAGGACCTCTTTAAAATACAGCTCTGCTCTCAGTCTCCCCAGCACAGCTGTGGCACCAGTCTGTGGCCTCTCCCTAGATCCCACACCTGGGGCTTTAGCAGCTACTGGAGAGCAGATGAAAGGATCAGCCATCCAGCTGTGCGCAGTGCCTCGGGTCACAGAGTGCCAGAGGCACCCCAACAACATTTTGCAAATGCATAAGGTATACCTCTGGCCATGGGGAGTGGAAGGAAGGAGTCAACTGAGTCAATGCTGGGTACACAAAACTTGAAAGTTCAGTTTAGGGTGTGCCCAAGTGACAATATGACTGTGGTAAGGCAGGATCTGAAACACCTTCTGCTGTATCCTTGCCTATAGGCCAGACTAATGCCACTGGACTAGTACTCTGCAACAGCCAAACAAGAAAGCAGGGTTTAATTAGTTTTGATCAATTAGTCTTTTTAAATGCAGGAGGGTTAGATGAGCACAAGGAATCTTACAAAAATAGCAATTTCAGAAAAATGCAGCAGGAAGCAACAGGTCACAGGGAGTGGCTAGGAAGGAAGGTGAGAAGAGTTATTAGTGTTTATGGAAAGGACTCCAGTTTCTCCAGAACAATGGTGGAGAAACAGGCAGTGCACTGTAAACACTGCACGTTTAACCCCAAGAAGTCCCAAAAGATATAAAATGAGCCAAAGCTCACAAGGTGCCTGCTAATGAATGGTCAGCGATAGTCCAAGCTGGTGCAGTACAGGGAACGGCCATTTACTGTGGCCAGCCGAGGTGGCTGGTGGCACTCCCTCAATGGGACCCTTTGCTCTTGGTACAGATGTCTTGTGCCAGGACTGCAGCCAGCTCCTCCAGAAAGTAAGAAGGACAGCTACTCCCTTGACATCCTAATCTTTTTAGATTGTAAAGTCATACATAAGCTTTAGGGTTATAAGGCAGGCCGGTCTTCTACAATATGCGTGACCAGTACCTAGCACCAGGGAACACTGAACTTTTCAGAAGTGGCTAAGTGCTGTTACAACACAGATAATAATAATAAAAATAACAACAATACAATGGCACCTGCACCAACACACTACACTAAAACAAACACTAAAGCCTGAATGCCAAAGAGCACTAAATGGCTCTCTCATCATCCCTATCACAGATACCTCTATTGAGCATGGGTGGGTTTTGCTCCATATTTAATCTCCAGCAACATACAATGAAGTTGCAAATGGTATTACTGAGCGTGCCAAAATGCCCATGCAGTAAAGATAACACTGAAATTGTGATATAAATCTATTTTCAGCTTTCATCTGAATATTCAGAATGTCTCTTCTTATCTCTGTTATATATTACTTTTATATTGTGAAAGATGACAAATACCGAATGGCAAGAGCAATCAGGCTATGGAAATTGCCTCCTGGGAGAGAGCTATATGCTCCCATAGGGCCTTTTTTTCTTTTCACTTTTATTTTTATGATTAGTCAATCACTGTTTAGCCACCTCAGGGAAATGCAAGGTGAATTAGGACAAAGAAGGTCAAGGTTATCATGGAAAAGTTTAATCCCTCCTCAGTGGGAACCGGTTAATAGCTATGGCTAAACTCAAGTGCGGACCTCTGTTGGGAATCCCAGTGAAGGTCAAAGGCAGAGAGGAAAAAAAGCTGTAGTGAGATCTTAGACAGTCATAAGCAGACAGATGTTCCTAGGCTTTAATGAGCAGTCTTGGCTCCAGGCCTTTCTTGGCAGAGCTCTTTAGTTTTAGTGTTTTTCCTTGTAGTGCAAGGTATGGCTATAGTTAGCTGGCTCTGCTTAGCTAACTGCTGATGATTTTTCCATCTAAATAATAGCTTGACAATGAAGAAACCAGTCCATAATCTATGACTTTATGGATTAGGTCATGGAGAGTGATGTGTTGTTGTAATCATGAAAAGTAAAAATAAATAAAAATAATAATTTTAGTTTAAATGAGGACCAGTTTTAAAAGTTTGAACAGCAAATCTGGTGGAGGTCCTACTGCAAGTTCTACCACTTCATCTTATGTTTTTATCATCATGGACAATAAACTAAAGAAAAACAACATGAAATGAACTTTTTCTTTACCAATTCTGTTTCCAAGTCAGCCTGGTGGGGATCATGCCCCTACTTTGGAAACTCATTTGGGTTCAGCAGTGCTGAGAATTTTCTCTTGACAATTTGCTATGCCTAAGTGAAATATATTAAATTGGAATGTACAGGTTTAGCAAACACCTTCTGTTCAGAAAGCAAAAAGGCTACAAATCCAACTGTTATCAAACTGTGAAATAAGTAACTTCCACTAAAAACCAGAAATAGCCTTGTTAAAAATTCTGAAGACTTTTAACTCTCGTCTGCTAGGACACAACTTCCTTAATGCAACAGCACTTGGTGGAGAATAATTTGGTTCTTTGTCAGGCATGTAACAACACTGATATAACCACTGACTGAATTCAGTCTCTTTTCCAATATTTCTGGGTGTCTCATTTCTGGGTGTCACATTGGTCTGATATAATGTGATATTATGAATGGGAATGTTTTCATGAGATAAGCTCTCATTTTAGACTGCTTTTCATTGCTATAGTCCAGCTCCTGGTCTCAGTGATGGAAATGGAAATGTCTAGGTGGCTTAAGCATGAGCAGTCTTTGGATCTCAATGAGTTACAAGTCAATAAAAAACTTAAGAGCATTACATTGGCAGGTTATACAAGTTCTCTGCTCCCTCTGTGGTCTCAGCTGATTCTCTGTTCATTTTGGAGGCTATGAATTACGTTTCTTTGAAGCTCTTTTTTAGCACATCAGAATCTCATCCACTATTGGTTCGTTCAGTAAACTCACCCTTTGCAGAATCAAGTGTGAAATCTGCTTTGTGATAAATATCTGATGGTGCAGGAGCTCTGGGCTTGCTCCCAAGCTAAATTCATTTATATTGCAGCAAAACACCTGCCTCTGTGTCATCACAAAAGCAGCTCCCTATTGTAAAGTACAATTCAGCCTCTCAGACAAGATTCAGATTCCTTCCCTCCCCCCTGGCCCCTGCAGGAGAGGAACAGATGTCCTTAGCAGCCAAAAGGAGCTTCCTCCCTTCTCATCTACGCAGCTTATATTTCCAAGTCATGAGTCCTAAAACTCTTCAGAGTCAATCGGCTAGGGTTTATTGTTTCCATGACACCAGTCCCCTCCCACAGCCACTCAATGCTGAGGATAATTACTTTACACAACACCTGCTAACTGGAACTGACAGATTTACACCAGGATCATACCCAGGGTCTCCATATATTCAGCCCAGCTATCACTGTGATGGGTCCTTCTGGAACAGCAGTATACTACACCAGTCACGGGACACTGACCCAGCTCTCCACAACTTCCCACAACTCTGGTCCATCCCATTAACAAATGGCTTTTGTATGCATTGTGCCAGAGCAGAGATTCTCTGCTCAGTACCGTGGCTGTTCTCCCAAAGGCTGGGCAACGACTACCACCCTGTGACATTAGACACCAATAAGGGATGCCTACCTTACCAACAGGTATTATAATTGCTGCTGTTGCAGAAGGCAATGGTGAGATTTTTGGAGGAAGTACAACAAATTATAAGATAGGCAAAAGCAGGACAAATATTTATAAAAATGCTGTGTAACAACTCAAAGACTTTTAAAGCTTTGGCTTAACGCATGGCTGACTTTCTTGTCAATCTCCCAAAAGCCTGGATGCAGAATGGGAGTCAATTACAAAAAACCAGAGAAATTAATGGCTTATAAACATATTTGCTGTAAATGACAAGTCCCTTTTTGTTCAGCATTGAAATTTATATGCAGTAAGGTAAAATAGAATAAAGCAGAGCTTACCTGAAGAGGCTGAAGAATCATAAGTACTTCTGTCCTTCCTATTTGTCCTGAAGGGCTGAATGTCCTTTTCCCTGTAAGTTCCAAACCCTTCAAAGCTTCTTCTTTTATTCCCACTTGTATCGTTGTCCCGCTTCTCACTCGAGGAATTCATTTCACCAAACATGTCCAGGGAGTCTGACCTTCCATTACTCTCAGTATTACCAGAGTATCTCTTTGTGCAAGAGTCAATGGGATCATTGCTTGAGTCACTTTTATCTTTACTCTGTGTCCACTGCTGGGCATCAGAAAGTGATAACGTAGACAGCGTATCCACTTCAAAGTTACTCTTTGAGCCTTTGTGTCCGGTTTCACAATGCTGGTGCTTCTGCTTCTCCTTATGCTTGCTTTTCTCGTTGAGCAAGGAGAGGTCTTTATCTGAGCCGCTTAGCCTTTCATTGATCGCATGGCTGGAGAAACCAGTTGACTTGCTAGCAAAGAGACCACTCAGATCTTCATGTGTCCCCAATATCCGCTCATCCTTATGCTTGTGCTTATGTTTGTGTTTCCTTTTGTGAAGTCGGCCACTTGAAAGGCTTGTTCCTCCAACCTTTGGAGGAGCCAAAGAGGACTGCATGTCTCCAAGGCCCATTCCCACAGGTGTTTGTAGGTGCACTCCGTGTTTCGCTTTATGTTTGGCAGTAGTGGACATCTTCATATGAGAGCTTGCATGGAATTGGGGTGGGGGCACGGTAGGTCTCATAAATGGGGAAGCCGCTCCGAGCGTGTGAGACAGGTACAAAGGAGCTGGATACTGACCATAGTAACCAAGATTCATCATAGGCATTGATGTGTAAGGCATTCCATAGGGTGCATAGTAACTCCCACTGGGAATAGGGTAACCGAACCCTTGTAAAAAAGGCACCTTTGTCATGGTGTCATTGGTTTTGGCAGGTCTACCACGCTTCTTCTTAGACTTCATGTCAGAGGTCCTGCGAAGATAGAGCAATGGGTCATACTGGATATATGGCACAGGGTAGTAGTGATCAAAATTAATCCTGAAGATGCTGGGATATGGATTTTCATGATAAAATGTGTAACTTCTATGGGAAATCCTGAACACTTGAAACTTATTGATGAGTTCCTCAAGGTCTGCCAGAAACTGGAGGTCATCTCTGTTCTGCAGGCTTTTCCTTTTCCTCTTGTGCTTTGGCTTTTTAATACTCTCATGAGAGAGAAAGTTATCCACAATGAGATGTTTCTGCCGGTGACCATGCCTGTTCTTTGTGCTGGTGTCAGATGGGATAGCCTCTGGATTGTCCAGGGTGCAGAAATCAAAGGAATATCTCCGGCGGGATTCTGAGCTTTTCTCGGCTTGGTCAGAAGTGCTGTTGTTGTCTGTACCTATCCCACTGTCGCTCGGTATGGTTTCCTCGCTGTGAGACTCGCTCACTGGCGACAGCGTGACTTCTTTCAGAGAACCTATTTCACAGAGGTGAGAAGGTGAATTAGCCATTAACCTGGGTGGAGACAGCTTCCAAGTTCCACTGTGCATTCCTTTCTGGGTTTTTGTAGGAAGAGCACTGATAGGTTGAAGATTTGGCATAGTTTTTAACTCTGAAAAATTTGTTTCAGTGCTTGCAGGGCTAAGGTTGCCATTAGTCCCCACTAACTGTGTCGAAAGCGGATGAATAGCTGCTGGTGACGATGCCACAAGTGACTGCAGGTTGGAAGGCACTGCTGGGTTTTCTGGCTGGCTGGAAACAGGCCTTGAGTGCTTGATGGCTGTCTTAGGTTCTTCTGGCTGAGGCTGCAGCTCTGCTCTTGGCTTTCTGCCCCTTTTTTTACCAATGTAGATAGTCCCTCTCTTGCTGACATTGATCTGCTTCCCTAGTCTGGCATCAATGGTGGTTGGCCCAGCACTAGATGGTGGCTGGACTTTTGCTTTCAGAGCTATGCTGCTGGAGCAGGAGGACAAGATCTGATTGAGAATATTCTTCCTCTTGAGGGTCTTCATTTTATTAATGGTCTTGATGGTCTTCTTATCTAAGACCCCAAGCTTCCCGACCTTTTTGTGAAACTTGAGTTCACTGATGGACTTGTCCTCTCCCGGGACCATCTGGGCCAACTTGGCCAGATTCCGTCTCCTCTTCCTTTTCTTTGTTCCTGGAAATTCACGATTGATTGGACTCACTGGGCTGGTGGAGGTTCCCTCATGAATGGTTTCAACAGTGAGCAAAGGCTGTTTCTTTGGTCGTCCTCTTTTTTTCTTGACAGGTGTGATCACAGTAAGACTGTCTGTATTGGTATACAGAGGGCTGGATGGTGTGATGGGATAGGCTGAAGGAGGCTCCACCATCAGCTTCTCAGATGTTGTCATGGAGGTCTCCCGAAGGATAGATTTAGGTTTGCTGCAGGTCCATCGCCGCTTAGCTGCATGTTTGGGGTGCTGGACCTCAGCTAATTTACCAGCTGTGGGAAGATCGGTGGGTAGGAGAGTGGGTGTCACGGCTACAGGCTTTCTGAGTCTGGTGGCACTGTTGGGGGAAGCTTTGTCAGTGAGCACACCGCTGTCGATAGCTACTAAGGGGGACTCATTTTCAATCACTTTCCCTGGCTTTGTAGCTCGAAGATCTTTTTTACTACCCTCTGGTTGAGAGCTAGTCCTGTTTGCTACTTCACTGCTCATAGCAAGTCCAGAAGGCAGGCTTTTCTCCTGGATAGTTTTCTCTATGGGAGATTTTATGGATTGCCTTTTTTTCCTTTTGTGGCCAGACATATCTGTTGTCGGAGACTTTATTGGGATAGTAATTCGTACGTGACTGGTGTCACTTTCACAACTGCTAGCAGAAGTGAGATTCTGCTTTGAGGGTGATGTATCCAACACACTGTCCATCGAGTAAGACTCCTTTTTCCCTTCCATGCTGTCATGGGATTTGCTGTCAAATGCTTTTTGAGCACTCTTCACCCATTCGATGTCTGCTGTTTGGATGGTCTGACTTATCAAGTCCTTTTTGCTGGACTTCTTCTTTGTAATCCCAGCGGGCTGATCGGGGGCCTCCAGCTGCACACCTCCATCTTGGTCACCGAGAGGCAAAAGCCCATTGCACTCAGAAACACTGCTCGGCTGGGCGGCTGTGCTGATGTTGTTGGGTGATGGGACTGCACTGCAGATGGCAAGCTCTTTACTACTGCCTGACAGCTGCCCCCACGTGCTGCCGGTGCAGGACTTCTTTGCTTGGGATTTGCTAAAGGAAACTCCTGGCTCAGGAGCGGGCACCTTGGTGGCACTAACTGCTTCTCGACCGGGTTCTGTGTTGATGAAACAACTTTGAGAAGCGGATCCAGTATCAGAGCTTGCTGACCAGTCAAGATGGTGCTGGTTGCTACTTTTTTGCTGGTGCTTTGATTTTAAGGTGTCACTGGTGAAGTCTTGTTGGAGGCCTGGATCATAGTGCAGAGCAGAATGTTTTTGTGGCCGGTCATAAACCTGGAATGCAGAAGAAAATAAACATAAAAAAAATATCAGTTTATCAGTCCATTCATAACCCCTGGTTGCAGCTCCTTATTTGTACAGTGAATGACAGCTCTTCTTAACCAATGTCCTTGTAAGGGTTAGGAGCCTTTATAAAGTCTTCTTATACTTGAGCCAAATTTGCATTTAGATTCATCTCTGTAAACAAGTTTTGTTTTGTTTTCCCACTCTAAAAACAATGGAAATACTTCTATAAATGCTAAATTGCTAAGGAAACATATTCTATTGATTTTTAATTTAAAACACAAGTAAAATATTCCCTTTCAATGGATGAATGGTGCAATTCAGCCTCCTGGTGAGAATCCCTTTTTCCTAAAAAATAATCCCTCACAGAACTTGATGCTCAACAACAGCAATTAAGCTCATTGTTGTAAACAAGAAAAAAGCAAAATTATCTTGGAAGTTGTAACAAACAAGAGGAAAACCCATGGGTCCACTTCCCTATGAAGCCAGAATCTGCAAAGATTTACTTGCTTAAATTTCCACATAGAAGTCATCCCCACAAACTTAGTGCTTAAAATCATATGCATAGCATGAAGTGTGCAAGGCACACTTGGCAGGTTCAAGATTTGCTTTACTCCCTTTCCATTTTAATAATCTGCTATTTGCAATGTTCATAAGAGATATTTTCAATATGATTTCTAATCCAACAGCAGCTCTTCAAATCACAGAGGTGACAGTAAGGGCAGAATTATGCTGAAGACTGTTACAGAGCAAAAGAAAGTCTACCTTGTTTTCTTGGTGGACCTCCTTCAGCTAAAGAAATTATGTTTGTTACAGCTGTAAGCTTTTGAAATGTCTCTGAAAGCGAAAAAAAATTTTTTTTTCACTTTCACTAACTGACCTCTTACAGCCATTTGTTTTCTCCTATCATACTTAGGAGCTTTTCTGTAAAGCTCTGGGTCAAACTGTGCAACTGATTTTGTACACCTAGTACAGGAAAAAACTGTTCTTAGCAGACTGTAATGACACCGTTCTGAATGCCAAATAAATGATGAGAGACTTAAAATAAATACGTAACCAAGAAAAGAACAATAGAAAACAACTGCTAAGTGTCTCATGTTTCTGCAAACACCCTGTTACAATTAAGTTTCTATCAGTAACATTACGTTAGATCCCCATTTGGGAGTTTTGCAACAGAAGGTTTGGGGCAAGGAGGCTGTCAGCATAAAAGGGTTTTGAGCTGGGAAACGAGGTGTCTGTCCCCAGTTCTGAGCAAATTCAGAGGTATTTGAAAAGTCCTAAACAACCCCAAGCCCATGGTGCATTATTTAGTGACCAGTAAACATACATGTTATTGGCAAATTGATGGTGAGATATCCTTCATGTACATATAAAATTGGGCATGTGCCTTTTCTGGAAAAGGCAATAACGATGAAGCTGTTCTGGTCTATCGTCTGAGGAGTAATCAGGGACTCTTAAATCCTGTGGATAGTTCAGCTGTCGTGCACATGGACCAGCCATACTCAGGGAAAGCAGAGATTTCCAGGAATTGTGGAGTGAGAAAATGAAAGCACGCAGCTGTGGTGGAGCTCCAGATGTCGCGGACGAGTGACACCCGGTTTCTTCAGCCTGAGAAAAGAGCCGAAAGCATAAACAGCCCTTGGGAGAATGAATCAGTTCCTCCTCCTCCTCCTCCTCCTCCTCCTCCTCGTCCTCGCAGCGGCCTCCCGTGAGCGAGCCACACAGCACGCAGTGGCCATGACCCACACTGATGATGCCTTCCTTCGGAAAATGGAGCCTACCTGCATCCATGTCCTTGGGATGAGGCCTGGAAGGGGCCAAAAGGAAATCAGCAGCACTGGCACTAAAGTTTGAGAGTTTGCTTTTATTTTTTAATTTTTTTCAAAACTGATCACAAAGCTCCTGAGCTTTATTTTACCTCAGCATTTCAGGGCTTCTCCTGCCCTCAGGCCACCAGGCCGGGTGTGCTGTCAGGTGGGCATGAGGAGGTGTGTGGGAGGTGGTCATCCCTTGGTGAGGTCCCTGTGGGCTGAAGGTGGGTGCCCTCCACCCAAGCCTCACATGAAATATCATCTTCCTGAGGTACCATGATTTGTGACTTGGAAAAGCCCTGGAAGTGATGGGCTAGGGCCTGCATAGAGGCAGGGCCAGGCTGTTTCTGCACAGATCCTGGCCTTACGGCTGCAATCAAAGCAGGTCCTTACACCCACGTTATTTCCAAAATGCTGAGCTGTGAAACTAAATGACCTGAAAAATTTCATTTGGAAGGAAAAAAAAAAAAAAGAAAGAAGGCTACAGCAGAGTGAAAACATCACACACTGCCAACACCCTGGTCCCTCCAAGTCCACCAGACACAGAGATCACTACTTTACAAGGAAGATCACTAGTTTAAAAGAGCAATAATCCCTGATCTATATTTTAAGGCAGTTAATAAGGGCTCGGAACTGAGAGCCCAGCTATATATCAGCGATGAATGCTGATATATCGCTTGGCTCCTCCAGCCTCATTTCCTCGGCCTGCACATTATAAAATGATGATGCAACTTCCAACATATCCCTAATGATAGCCTTGTCATTACTCCAGCACCGCAGGCCACCACAACATCTATCTTACAATTCATGAGAAAGATATGCCTATCTCATCAAAGGTGCCAACTCTGGAGGCATTTAATCACACAGATAAGCACTCTGATTTCAACAGGCCTTCAAAAAAATGACCAGTCTGCAGGATCAGGGGACTCCATTTCCTAAGCAGGATGTCAAAACTATATATCTGCCCAAGCACATAACAGTCCACTGGGTTTCCTCATGAAGCTTCTTCCAGCATAACATTTACTATTCACTCTCCCTTGCCAGGCACATCCATATCACACCAAAATAATTCCTCTGCAGCACAGCAACCAGAGCTCATTTGGCTGCAGCAGGTTCAATTTCAGTGGCTGCAAGGGATACATGAGGAATGTTTACCTAAACGCACTACTACATAATGCACCCAAGTGTACTTTATTCCCTGTGTATCCATCTGGGTTGCTGTCTGGTGCCATTGGTCCTATTGTTTAGGCTTCAATTTTCCCTGCTGGGAGAGCACCACCCTGAGAAGCCGACTAGCCCCAGCTCAGTTAACTTAAGCCTCTGCTGAGATAGTGGAGGATACCAGAGTTGTCAGTACGGTGAGGGCAAATAGTGCTCTTCAGAAGCCTGTATCTTGATGTCTTTCATGCAGATTCATTTCTTTATTTGTCAGTAAGCATGCAATATACTGCAGCTCCACAGTTTTTGGCAAGGGGCTGCTGACTTGAGTAGAGTTCCTATGGCAGCATGGCTGAGATTGGCATCAAGAATAGTGGACTTTTTCATGAAAACAGTAAGATTTACCTTTATTTACTCTTTGTTTTATGAGAGCCTAAAAATACTTCAAACTTCAGCGCCTGTCTCTATTTGTAGTTTGCCCTTTCATTAAATGGGATTTTCTTCAGCAGCTAGCTATTCTGCACTGGGAATCTGCTCCTTCTTCTTTTGTGAAAGCAGAAGCCTAACTTAACCCATGCTGTTTTATCACATCTCACCAGACTTGGTCAATATTTCTCTTGATATTCAGTTTACTGGGTGTGCTTAGTGGGTAATAATCCCATCTTTCCTTTAAAGAAAATACAATACACATAAAGAAGCTAATAGTTTTCATAACTGCAAAGAAGTTTGAGCAATATGATCCAGCACATGCTAAACTTTAGACTCAAAGAATAAAGTCTGAATCCTTTTATTAGCAGTATACGATTTTAATGCCAAACTCATGAGTTTCAGTCCTCAGCTTTGGCAATGGTGGGTAGACCTATGAGCAGGATACGTCCCATATACTGGCAACTGAGGAGTTCTGGCCAGATAGCAGAGGAGGCAGGAGTGTGTGTTTACACCTGCCTTGCCAGACCTGTGCAACACTGCACCTGCAGAGGTGATTACTCCTCTTAACAATTTTATTCTGGCATGCAGCCCTTGCAACTGAGGGGATGAGACTATTTCAGTCCCATGATGAGCAGCACCCTACTCTGCAAACAGTACCCAGCAGCAGAATCCATCCCTCAAGGACTCTTTTCATTTAACTACTGGATGTCTCACTCTGCCTCCTCATTCCCTTGCCTGAGCTTCTCTCTAAATCCACATGTTGTTTCCAATCCCAAAGCAAAAAGGGGAGGAGATGCCAGCAGCCAAATCAGAGGCTTACTAAAATAATAATAAAAAAATCCAAATAAAAATTAATATAACTAAAAATAATAATAATGATAAAATACATAATTAGAGAAATCCATCACCTGAAAAAAATCTGATTGCTTACAGGGGATGGTTCCCCCCTGCTCCAAATGTACCTTTTTGTGGAGGTAACACACATACAGTTTGTCAAGAATCTGGCTTGCAAATCAAAGTTAATACTACAACGCCCCCTCTTTAAATCATTCGCAGATCCATCTGTGTAATGGCTCCTCAAGTGTAATTCCCTATTAAGAGGCTTTATCTGGAGAGATAAGCAGCTGGTTCCCATGTCACTAATTGCTGTCTGCTGTGATTTTAAAACATCTGCACCATTGTGCTCTTCATTTTCATATTCTAATCACCCTGAAACTTGAAAAAGGTACATCATTGATTGTTTCTGTGGGTTAATTAGTACACAGTCTCCTTGTAGAGACAATTTAAAGGCAGTCAGAACCTCAATCAGCAAGTTTGTTTTAAAAATTAATAACATCGGGAGTGTCTGTGGGGATTGGCATCCACAGTGACACATCAGAGTGTGCTCTGGGGACATACCATCCTTTGTTATCTTCTTCATAGGCTGGAAATAAAATTAAAAAAAAAGAAAAGAAAAGAAAAGAAAAAGAGGAAAGGCTTTCCTAAATGAATAATGTCACTTAGAATCAGAGTCTTGGCAAGTGCTTGCTTTTATCTCAAGGCCACCCCCACCTCTTCAGTGAGAACGAATCTCATCCAAACACTGTATAATACCTCTGTGAGGTCTAGGAACTTGTAAGCCATTTTTGGTAGCAATTTTGGCATCTGGGTGCTGGCACCTCACTGCAAATCCATGCGGTGAAGCTGTGACTGCTTGGACGCATGCAGACATTTGCTTTGCTTGCCACCTGGGTTGGCTAGAAGCTGGATCACTAGGTGTTGTCTCCAAGCCATGCTGAGAAGGATATTAGCTCAGGCACGGCACTCTGCTATGGCAGCAGTATCTCATGCAAAGTGGACCTTGTTTGTAACCAGCCAGCTCAGAGCAAAGGCAGGCCAGAATTCATACCTGCTTTAACATAAGCTTATACTCAAAAGTACTCCAGACAATGCTGATAACAGACCTCTGGTGCCTAGCAAAAGGTCCACTGGAGATTTTCAAGACTGAATGAATAAATCTGGTGGCACTGAGGTTAAGTAGAAAATGCAACAGGAACCTGCCTTCTGAAAGATCAGACTGTTTTGGTCCGTTGCAAAGACTTCCTAAAAACTGGAGAAGCTCCAGGTTATTTGTTCCTCTTGAAAAAGCTTCCTCTTCAGTTTCTGCTTCCTAGACATGCATGAAAACATGTTACTGGAGAAGAAAACTCTTCAAAAGGAAGAAAAAAACCTGAGGTTTCTAGCTCCAACACATAAATAAATAATCCTGGCTCAGCTCACACTTTTGCTCAAAATTGAGCATTTCCTCTTGTGTCCCAATGGGACAGCTGCAAACTGCTCACTTGAAGGCTCTAATCAGAACTACAGGTTAGAGATATTTCATGTATTTTGGTGAGTGCACTGAGCCTTCCTGGGATACCTGACTCTCTAAATAAAAGATGCCAAGCAGAGGAGACACCAGGTTCAGAGGAACTTAACTCTGGCCTGATGACTTATAGGTTGAGCTGTCATTGACATGAAATGTGATCAATTTATAGGAGGGACCTGTGAACAAGTCAGGTTAGTTCATAATAGCAAGTGTCTGAAATGGTTTCAGGAAGTCCTTTAGGTCCTTGGTGACTCTAACCAGAGAGGAGGGATCACCAACTAGCATATGACACTTGCTGGAAGTTAAAACAGTAGTAGTGTCTTCTGAGAAACCCCACTGAATCTGCTTCAGAACTGATGTAGGGGGTTTAATTCCAATTAAAATACTAATGGCAAACATGTCAGCAGGCACTAACATAAAATTCATCATTATCATCCCAAACAAGGGTGATTTTCCAGAGCAGTTTGTCAAATTTATCTCTTCAGAGTTTACTCCTTCCCCAACTCCCTGCTTCTTCAATAACACAAAGCCCAAACGCCACCACACTCACAGGAGTGAGGATCATTCATTAGACATCGAAAGAGAGGCAGGAATTAACACAAAGCTGCAGGGGAACTACTTGAGAGCAAGACACAGCATGGGGTGGGAGTGGGTTAATTAAAAGCAAAGCATCACCTATTTGTGTCCATTCACCAAACACAAACATCACAGACTGTGGTTAGAGTCTAGCGCAAATCAGGAGGATCTTCACTGAAGCTGCTGGATGTCCCTCCAGATTTGCGCTCCCATTGCTATGTAGCTCTGTCTTCCCTGAGATATTTGTGTAATCATAAATATAGAGGAATTGAACTTCAGGCTTGTGCATTATAATTGGTTTAAGAATACCTACCTAAAGCACTTGTCTTTAAGAAAAAGACAAAGCAATGCACAGAGATTACTGATGGGTCCAAAGATGCTCATGTGGTTGCCAATCGTAATTTTTCATGCATTCCTAGTAAAGCATCATGATTTGCTAAATAATTCAGAAATTCCAGATTTATTCCAAATTAATTTTGCTACCAGCTTTAAACTGGATGATTTGCACACTGTTTCAGTCTTGCTGGATTTCAGGCACTTCCGTTTTCCACATACAGAGACTGAGGATTTTATCTGGGCAAATTGCAACAACATGTTGAATTTTTAAAGGCAGGATTTGATGCTGTGGGCTGATCTGCTCCTTACTAGTGGGATAGACCCATCTTTGCACATATTTTCTTTATCAAATGTTTAACAACCCTGCTTTTTTCAGGGCTTTGTATTAAGCACCGAGTCTGGGAAAACTCTAAACAATGGGATTTTTCTGTCATCTCCAACAAAGAGCCCATCACCACCGACATAACAATGCAGTTTAAATATCGTGTTTAAGCGTAACACAGTTTGCCGCCTCAGTTTAGGCAGCTGGGAGAGAACAATTGGGCACCAGCTAAGGTGGACTACAATGGGACTCATACAGTTTCGCCCATTCATCTGGTGAGATAACCCTGGTTCGGTTCTTGTTTGGCCTTGAGCCAGTGCAAAGGTTTTTAAGGGAATATTTCAGACATTACGTCTGCGAAGCCAGGGTTCGCAGAGCAAGGTGCCTTTGCTAAGCTGCATGCTTTCATTTGTCCAAAAGCCTTGCTAATGAACTTAATGGCAGCAGTTAAGGCTTAAGGCTTCATTATTCATATATAAAACATACTTCCATCCCTTTAGAAGTGGTATAGTTCCATGGAGCTCGACCTACTCTTCCTGGTGTGCAACTACGACGTTGCACATCCAGGTTTCTACCTCATCCTGCTCTTCCAATTTTGCTCTGTAATTTCAAGTTGTAGAGGGCAATGTATATCTGCATAGTGACCTGGCCAAAATCAAACAGCAGAAGGATCCCAAGATGGACTGGGACCTGCAGAAATGAAAGTGGTAAGGGGTGTTCATCTCTGAAAGGTTTGTGGTGTTGTCCAGGATGTTAATGCTTCAGCACATCTCAGATTACTAAATTGGAAATAAGGATGTGAGTAGCTGTGCACCGTAAGTTTCCGCTACAATTTTTAAAAGCCTGCAGTGCTTAATTTGCATTGAAAGATTTCTTTTATCCTTCATTTAGTATAGGAATTGTGGTGTTACCCTGAATACTTTTTTTTTTTCCAAGGGGTGGGGGAAATATAAATGGCTTTTCTATTGAGGCCAGTGATTCTTTCCACTAGAGTTAAATAATTTGATTATAAATTGAGTCCTTAAATGTCAAGGAGATGCTGAATTTACCTGAAAACAGGCGTATAGAGAAGCTCATAAAAGCTGTGAGCTCCAGCCAGTTAGCTCATCATTCTTTTAGCATGCACTTCATTTAGCAGCTACTGACCGCCAGATTAATTCTTTCAAAGCATCCTGATTGCAGCTAAGGTCTAGCGTGAAATATTGCATGTGCAACAGCATTAGCAAAAAGTCCAGAAATCTGCCGGAGCATCTATCTGGTGCAGCTGGGTTAAAGGTCATGGAAATTGGTGGGAGAGGTCAAATATCCAATGTCTTCCCACCTCCCTGCATTAAGATCTGAGTCCTGTACCCTGAATTCAGAGAAAGCATCGCCTGTGTCTTCAGCAAATTCACCCTGAAAAGATGAACTTCAGTGATCTGCAGCAAAAGGTGGGACGTTTGTTCCCTTTGGAAAATCTGCCTAAAGAGGTCATACGTGATGAATTTCTGGCTCCACTGGGTAGATACTGAAAAGTCACTGCACTCTGTGCAAAGCTAGCAAATGGTGCGAGGTGTACCATCTGGAGATGGGCCATGTTCTGGACTCTCTCAAAAAGCCGGTCTCTGATCAGACTCCCAAGTGGCATTGTCCTTTGTTTTCACCAGTAAAATAATTCTCCTCTGATGGAAGGGAATAGCAGCACACTCATCTTCCCTTGCACCGCATGCGGTCTTTCTAACTGTCCAAGTAGGCATGCAGTGAAACCTGCCCCATTTGCAAAAGGCTACAGGATGAGCGGAGTTTCAGAAGCTTTATCCTCCCAGTTTGCCTCTAACCTGTGCCTATTTTTCACCACTCTTGGTAGATATAGAGTGAACCTTCTCCCCTTTTCCCTGCAACTGGCAGCAAACCCAGGAAGTGATAACTGGGGAAATCTGTTGCACGTGTTGAAGATGTCAAAAGCACGGCAGACGTCTCCGTTTCTGGACTAGAGATGATGCCACTGTGACACAGCTGTTGAGGATTTTAGTCCTCAGTCAGGTGATTTTAGTTTACACCCCTAAGGAAGGCAGGTTTGAAGAAAGACAGCCAGCACTGCACTGGGATGCCTGAGGCATGGACATGTGTTATGAGGATGCTAATGCCCACCTGAAAGTCCTCTTTCAAGACCGTAACAGTGGTGATTTTCAGCAGCAGCAAAATCACAAGCTGCCCTGGCTAAATCTGAATGCTCTCCTGTAAGAACTGATTTTAGCATCCCCTGGATTCAGCTCCCTGCAGATTCCTCTTCTACCCAGATGCTTTTGCAGGCTTCCCACCAGACCCATAGGAAAGGCTTTCCCACCACGGGAAATTCAACCACACTAGCAATAACATTTCGGAGCAACAACAATAACCAAAAAAATGACATAAAATACTTCTGTGGCAATGTTAGGTGAGGTGATGATGAGAGACACCTCATTTTTGGGGCATCACTATGCTTTTTCTGAACAATACGTATTTCTGCTTTGATGTTCATCCCTCATCTTGCCTTCGTCCCCTCCCTCCCCAGCTATGGCAAAATCACCTTTACTAATAAACCTCCAGCTCGAATAGCAGGTTTTATTTAGTGTGCTATAAAAACAGTCATTTCTCAGATCATAAAAGGGGCTCAACTGGACTGCATCATTTTGCTGAAGTGAGTTTTCTGGTGGAGCGATTCTCTCTTCTAAATGCCACAGTCCCCCACTACCAGTATTTATGTACCAAAATAAAATGCAATTTTCTGTATTTTATTAAGTGTGAATCTCCAGCGGAAATCCATTTGGGAGCTGAACCCAAGATTTAATTGTCCCTTGATTTTATACTTTCAAGAATTTCTCAACCGTTTTCACAACAACAGCACCAGGCTAACTACAGTTTTATTAAGGTACAGCAGCATTACTAAAGGCCCTGACCAAGTTTAGGTTTGGCTTCTACACGCATAAATCAACAGCAGCACAGACCAGAAAAAGAGAGGGCAGGGAACAGTGGTCTAGAAAAGACGATTCCAAAGCACACCAAGCACAGCTTGGTGTTTAAATGACCTCCCAAACTTCTCTAGCTTCTCACCTAAGAAATCAGGGGTAAAATTCAGCTTATTGAGTCCCCAGGCTTTCACCCACAAGGTTAAATAGGCAGGTGGAAAGCCTCTTAATATAAATTCAGGCCTGGGATTAACGTCCAGAACAGCAAAGCTTGTAGCTCTCCTGGGTCAGAATTTGGCTTATCCTGTGCTGAAGATCAGCTCTGGAGAAACCCATAAAAATTCTTGAACCTGTGCAGAAATTCAGGGATTTCTATGCACATGCTCCCCTTAGGAGTGGAGACGTCAAGACCAGACAGAGTGATGTTGCGGTACCGCCAGCACTTCAGAGCATTGCCCTTTTAATTGCCCTTGTTCTAGTAATTCACCTAAGTACATTTCTTTGCTCTACACATGTTGACAAAGCAAAACCATTCCCAGCCCTGTTACTGCTTCCTCTTAAGTGCTGACTCTGTGCTTGAGTTGAATAACTCTATAAAAATACCAACACCGAAGATACAGTCCCCTATCCAAGCAGCTCGGCACACAGGGTAAATCAGAAGCAGGCAGTACATATTTCAGACATCAAAGTGCATTTATCCATCACTAAGGGAGCAAAGTTATGCCTCTTTCTTTTCAAAATGTAACTTATTCTGAAGGATTGGCATTGGAAGATTTGGAAGAAGGTAAGTGTTTCCAAGAGCTACTTGAGGAGAGAGGGAGATCGGTTAAAGCACAGATGAACCTGGTGTTATAAGCATCTGAGATACTCATCAAAGAGACTAAAAATACACGGGGACAAGAGTGTCACAGAAGGTCCTTCAGTTTAGCAAATGTAGAGGGATTGAAGCCGAAGCTAGAAAATCTGAGATGAGAAACATGGCCCACATTTTTAATAGGGGGTATAAATAATCACGCAAACAGCTTATCATAGCAACAAATTCTCTATTACCGGAAGTTTCTTCTAAATCTTAAGGCCGGGTGTTTTTCTAACCAATATGCATTAGTGCATGACAGCTATTGGACTTGTAACAGGAATACATTTAGGCAAATTCCCTGGTATGAATCATGCAGGAGGTTTGACTATGTGATCACAATGGCTCTTCCTAGCCTTAAAAATCTGTGACTATATATCCTCTCTATATCCTCCAGTGTTTTGTCCAACCTGGTGTTAAGCAATTCCAGCAATGTGTCTTCAACCCCTTCGTCTGGGAGGCTATATCCCAGTGTAATAAATCTCACTCTTCAGAGTCTCTTCTTTCCCCTGGAACCATTTCCACCCCTAGACATACCTCAGTTCTGGATTCATCCCAACTATTCCTCTTTATCCTTGGCACCAAATGGAATATTTCACTTTTTTTTTAACAATTCATTCACAATGCCATATTCCCTGTTGCTGTAAAGTGGCGTGTCCCACTGGTACAACAGAGCTGATTTACTAGGAAGAGCCTTTCTATCTCAACAAGCCTGGTGAGATGTGGTTCCCCCCAGAACAAGCACGGGCAGCACTGTACCACACACGGTTCTGCAAGCACGAGTGACGCCAAATGCCATCGGCTCAACACACCCAGGCTACCAATGTGGCACAGGGGAAGTTACTGTGATTCCTGTTGCCATTCCTCTGTGCTGGCTGAGCATGGACTTCCAAGAGGCAAATGTATGTGAAATATTCCTCCAGACTGACTCTATCCTCACCGAACACCTGAGATTTAGCCCTGAACTTTAAGAGAAGGCACCAAGTCTGATGTAAGTCTGGATGTA
>JANZLQ010000079.1:77960591-77978258 GCA_026212715.1 Elanus axillaris | reverse complement strand
TCTATCCTCACCGAACACCTGAGATTTAGCCCTGAACTTTAAGAGAAGGCACCAAGTCTGATGTAAGTCTGGATGTAAGTCTGGATGTACAATCTGGATGTAAGTCTCACAGACATCTGTAAAAAAGCGTGAAATCAAAACATCCGGGATCTGAAGACATGAAGAACCCTGGAGTCAGTTTTAGGCATTGGCTGCTTCTTTAATATTTTTTTTTTCTGTTTTAAATATGGAAGAACCTATTGATTTGGTCTTTTCTGGTTTAAATTTCTCTGCTGTTTTGTATGCTGCCTCACAGACTCAAAACACGAACCCAAATGGAAACTTCTGAACTGTTGGAGGTCTCTGCCTCAATCCAAATGTCACACTCAGCGTTCCGAAGGGTATTGGGTTTTTTTGGGGGTGCAGGGGGAGAAAAAAGAGCAAAAGCTAAATCTCAAACCACTGTACAAAAAGTTTGCATATGTTGAAGTCACTGTTACAAAGACTATTCAGTGACTGCTTTAAACACTTCAAATAATGCAAAAAAAAATCTATATCACTCTGTATTTTTGGGGGGGATTTTGTGTGTTTTTTCCCCCTTTGTTCTGTTTTCCACTAGACAATATACACACTTCTGCGTAGTCCCTCTTTAAGGATTTCTCTCAAGGATACATGGATATCTATTTTCTGCAACCAGACAGAAGAACCTTCTGAAATCAGTGCAGATTCATCACCCACCCTGCACACGACCTTATCAGCAGTTGCGATGGGTGGCCCCTGTGGAATACTATGGAAAGGGCAAAGCTGGAAAATGTGCACTTTAAAGTGCCAGAGACTTTAGTTCAGTGTGCAGCACTTGTAATTTCTGCTGCTGCAGACTGCTCAGCTTGTTATGGATATCTGAGAATTTTGGTTTTCCCTGACTAGAGGTCGTGAGATTTATTACAGTAAATTTTTTTTTTGCCTTTCTTTCTCCTCCTGGAGTAGGTAAGGCATAATTGACAGTGCCAGATACCTGCATGTATAATCTCTCCAGAGATTAAGAGAGAAGAGAAATAAAGCTTCCTGGCACTCCTTTCCCCACATGTAACATATTTTACATTTACTCTTACTGATGAAGAGAATATTTAAAGAGAAGCCAGCGCTGTGCACAAAGGCTAGGCTTCAGTACAAGAGGTATGATAAAAAAATTGACCTAAAATATTCCTGCCCCATCCAGGGACACATTTAGGTTTGTCAGACTGACAAGGACTCAGGTGGATGGACTGCAGCACTAGGTATTAAAAATTAAGTCTTTAGTCTCCTCAACATACATGCTCCCATCTGGTGGCATCTCCTTGTAAATATATCTGGAACAGGCAATCATTTCTGTCAGCTTGCTTGCCCTTCTCCACCAGGATCCATGGATATACACTTTGTAAAAATACTACTTCAGTGAGGAAAACCAGTGTGTTTACGTGTGGCAGAGGGGTATAAACCGATGAATAAACAAATAACAAAAGTTCATTACATGTCCATATTATTCACATGAAGCAAAAAGATCTTGTTGGTATCTAAAGTCCATCTTCAATAGATCTCAAAGCACTTCATGAAAGAAATAAGAGTCATTATTCTGCACGCTACAGATGGAAATACTAAGGTACAGTGATTTTCCCAAGGTCTTTCCATATTCCTTCGCCAGTGCCAGTAGAAAAATTCAGGTTTCCTCACCCTCACTTTTGCCAGTGCCCATGAAGGTTCCCATGGCCAAGGTCCCAAGTCCACGTTCCCAAGGCATTTTACAATCTAGGTGAACGTGACTTCAAATAAATGAATGTCTGGCTGAAGTGCAAACAAACCGATCCTTTGTTATATAAGTTCGCACGTGCCATCAAAAGTGGACATGGGTACCACAGACACAACCGGAATCCCTGTTTGCCGAAGGAGGACAAATATAGGTCTGTGTTTTGGCGCAGCAGGCACCCTTTTGCAGACAGCCAGCTGGGATTCAGGGAGGTCTCAGACATACAGGACTATGATTCCTAGGCTGCAAACCCATAAGCCAGTGTTTTTTAAGACCTTTAGCTTTGTGGTGATATTAAAATGGATTATCTGTGCATCTGTGGTCGCAGCACACCTGCAATGCTCTACCTGCCCTTCTGTGTGCATGCTTCTGTGTGTGAGTGGGTTGGTGGATATTTAATTTTAAAGAAGGGCTGGTTTTGCCACAGAAAGAAACCTCAGACTGTGGGGAAGATTCCCAGTCATCCACCCTTGAGGTAATTACACCCAGAAAAGCTATCAGGTCTATCCACTTCTCGTCAAGCAAAGGACATGGTCACAGGCAAGAAGTGACCCTGTGTTTCTGCTGCTCAAACTCCCAGCAACCCCTAGCAACTTAAATTAGAACATGTGCAATATAATTTGATTTCCTTCCCTTGCAGACTTGTCATGCTTCTCCTGTCTGAAAAGGAGGGGACACTTCAGACGGAGGCTACAGCTCAGCAGGGCTGTCTGCTGCTCACCAGGGTTTTGCTTTGAGCGAGATAGGAAAAAGGCTGTGATTAAAGCAAAGCCTTTGTGCTTTCAGCTCCTGCCCTCCAGAAACAGTTTTTAGTTAGAAACCACAGCAAGTAAATTCTAGAGTTGAAGGTAAAATAAGAAATTCAGGTTAAGATTCAAATCCAAGTTTCCTCCACATGACTGAGCTGTTTGTTAAGAAGGCTGTAGCTTGGAGCGACCTGGTCAGGTATGAGATCTGGGTTGGAATGACACCTATTAAAATATTGCAGGAATTGGCCCTTCAGCCCCATCTGCAGAAAAGCTTGGTGCGGCTCATTAGCTGGAGCAGAGTATTCACAGAGCCTGGCTCTAGACACCAAACTCTGACCAACACCTGGTTTAGGAGCCTGAGTTCCCTATACAGTCCATGAGGCCTCCAGAGAAGACATTAGAGCATGCAAACTCTCTCTGCTGACTATATAGGGCACCTGAACAGCTAATTCAGGCACCTAAATTAGACATCTGAAGGGAGGCAGGATGAATATAGCCCAATTTACATCAGTGTCCCATTATACACATTTAACCCCTTTCCTGCTGCTCCATATCAGACTCGGAAGGGCTTTTGAACTGTGAATGAACTGTGCCTTTTACAAAAGTCTTTGGGAAACATTTCCTGACCAATAAAATGTGCAGAGGCCCAACCTGTTCCTGACAAAGCTTTCAAGATTTCCATTTCTTTTTTTTTTCATTGAGATCCCTGAAGTTCTTTGAAAACACATTTTGAATACAGTAACTTGTGTTTTATTTGGGGCTTGCCTAATGTCATCCCTCCTGCCTGAAACAGAGATGATAGAGCATCAAGCTATAACATCACAAAGTCTTAATTTTAATTGTTCTTGAATGAAAAACTTCTCTCTCCTTTTTGACATAAACTATGGAAGAGCAAAGAGATAATCTTGGACATACCACAGTCGCTGTGCCTTTTCTTCACTGTTCCCAAGCAAATAAAAGTATTTTGAAAACAAAACAAAGAACAAACTTCTGCATGTAATTCAAATCTAAATGTGGTCTTTTTTCTAAGTTAACAGAAGCTACCGTTTTCTCGTACTCTCCCTGAAAATTCCGCATTATACAAAAGGGGATTTGAAAACAGAGAAAATCTGTTACTAGGATCCAAGCTGGTCATGCTGTTCAGATGACCACATTTCTAGCTTCTTGTTCAACCTTTTATTTGGTCTTTTGAGGTTTGCTCATCAGTAAAATCTCGAGTTATGGGTATTCTGTTAACCACAGGGTACAGCAGCTGACCACAGGAAGAATGCAACTGAGCCAGCTGCCTGCTGCCCACAGAGCAGCACCCTCACCCGCCTCTGGGCATCCTTTGCTCCTGCTTCTTCTATACGTTATTTCCAACAAGAGAACCTCTGCTCCATTAGTGATGCTTCCAGAGAGGCTTCATCCCACCACCACACCTTTTATGAGCAGCACATTACTCAGCCCTCTCAGCCAAGTGCAGACAATGGCTGTGAAACTAGAAAGACTTTCCTCTGCTGTGATTAAATGTGGTTTGAGGTAGGCATACTCTACTATAGCTGAGTTTTTGACACTTGGTCACTGTTCCCCAGGCTTACAGGTTCAGCAGGGGGGAAAAAAGAACATATTATTATGAAAATTGCTAGGGACAGGGCACTGTCTAATGTTAGACATCTAACCTGAGTGTGGGGAGTAGGACTCTTACCACCCACCTGGTCATTGGATTTTGGCCACATCGATACTGGACCAAGCCTTAGCCCTTATTTGGGCATCCTTTGGAGGACTCACATCCCCTCTCCTTTCTTTCAATTACCTATTTATCCTTCTTGTCACCTCTAGCTGTTTTACCTGCAAAACACACAAGACTCTGGAAGTAAGCATGGTCTTACTGATCTAGGAGTTTGGAGATCATTGTTGTGTTCTTGTATACGCTACTAATTCAGCAGTCCCTGGTCTTTGATATGTCCAGGGACAGACTTATGTAGTGTGATTACTGGGCAAAACTAAACCACATATTTGGCAAAGGTTTTTAACTACTAGTATTATATAAATCATGATTTTAGGAAAGAAGATGTTTCAGAGTTTTTTTCCAATTCTAGGAGAGGCCCTGCTTGAGTCAGGGTGTCTGCACTCTTTCCTCAAAGGAACACGAGCTGAAAAGCATTAATTTAAAAGAAAAAAAAACAGCAGACGAAACTCCTTAAGTTTTGACCATCTCAGCTCATCACCTTCTCTGAAGGCCCTGTCCCATCACAGAACATATAACTTAATGAGAACCCCTTTCCAAGAAAATAAGGGGAGCTGTCACCAAGTTTAAGCTCCAGTGATCTGATTTCCAACCCCACCAGGGCAGCAAGCCCCAGACCTGGACGAGATCTCCTTCTCCCACTGGCATGTAGGTTTGTCTGGCACCAGCACCTCTGATCAGTAGGCAAGCTGCAATGTTTAGCTGTAGTGTTTGCTATGCCTGCTTGTTTATTGGGCAAGAGCTAACGTAACTGCTTTTTTTTAGTGAAATGAAGAAAAGAACTAAAATTTCTCCCTTCCAACCAATATATCCTGATAGGAAAGAAATAAAGTTTGGCCATTTCAGGAGAGCAAGCCTTAATGCAGGAGCTAGTGAGGGAGCCCAAGAGGCATCAGAGCAGGACAAAATCCGTTCTGAAGCACAAAAAAGGGGTCATAGGTGCCTGTTTAAATTTTCTACCCACGCTACAGTAACATGGGCAGAAAACAAAGCCAGGCTGCTGTCTAACAATCTTGTCTCAGAGCTAGCAATGGTTTGGGGAAAATAACTGCAAAGCTATGGTGTAACTCAAATGAAAACATGAAGGTTACTAGGGATACAAGGAGACTCATAGAGTAATTAAATAACCAACAGACACACACACCCACACATGCAGTCCTCATTTACTCAAAACCCTGACAGTTGTTTATTGAGAAGTAGGTGTTGACGGTTCACTTGTCTTGGATGGATTTCTCCCGGAATAAACACCAGTGCTTTCAAAATGCCTGAACCCATTTTCTTGTAAAAGAAAAAAAAATTTAAAAAATAACACCACCACCACCCCCCCCACAGGCACTATATACAGAGCTGGTATCATTACCGCTGTGTGCTGTGGAGAGGGGACTCCATGTATGGGAAAGATTGAGCTATGAGAGTGTTTTGGAAAATGAAGAGTTATTTCGCAATAGGCCATGACATCTCCCTAGGAGAAAACTTGCCCAGATTCTGCAGATTACTTTGCAGTTGGAAAAGGAACAATGTCTGATTGCAATACACTCTCAGATAAAGTAAAATTTGACTTGATCTGGAAAATTCCCCTCCCCAGGGGGGCCAACACTGAACATTGAAAGTATCTATCCTTCTTTAAGCTAATTTTATATTCAAGTGCAGGTGTAATTGATAACATCGGTGTAGTCTCCATTGTAAAACAGGAGCCCACTGAATGCCAGAAGGCTGAGCAAAACACTCCTCAGTCCCGGTGCTGTGCTATCAACAGAAATAGGAGGAAAGGGATGAAATGAAAGGAAATTCAGGCTTAATATTAGAACCTTCTGAGAGCAGGAGGTATTAAGGTATAGGGCAGCCTACACCTGCAAAAGGAAACCCATTTGTTGAACACATAAGGACTAGAAAAATAACAGGGATTGGAGAAAATGTTACAGGGAACAATTGTGCAATGATATGCAGAGAGACATCAAGGTGATCTATCTACATCTTTCCCATTCTTCCCTTCCATGTTTCTGCACTAATCCCTGAGTTTCTGCTGTTTGCAGAATTTTACTGCACATAATCAAAACATGACTACTCTGATACAGGTCTGAGAAATCTCTGATGGTCATAAGGGGCAAAATCAAGGGTATGTAACATTAATCAAGGGTGGATTTCAGTACACCGAGCTACTGGACCAGCATTTTGATATGCGTATGAGCCTACATTTACAAGGCCTCAACAGAAGTAAGCACCTTACAAGGAACCTACTCCTGACTTCCCTTGCATTAGAAATGTAGCCACATTTACCCAGGGCATAGTCCATGTTTGCATTATCAAAGCCTGTAGCAAGATTCAATCCTAGACAGCATGAAAATTGTTAGCACTGCTCCACACTTCTGTGATTCTTCTCTCCTTATTCTTTTACTTGACCTCAAGTGCTTCTAAAACCTTTCCTATCCATACGTCATTTTTGGGAGACATGCATTAGCAAACCCACCTGAAGATACTTCTTTTGAAAGTATAATTAAAACCTTACCATAGTAAAATTTAATTTTTACACTAAGTCTGAAACCATTTCACCAGGATGCTGCTAGGTTTGCCGCACTCCCTGACTTACCAGTCAAAGCAATCAAACAAATAACCCATCTCACACACATGTTTAAACAGGCCTTACACACTTGCTGCATGCATTCTCCAGGGGACCTTTAGATGCTGTTTTATACACAGTGCAATGTGGGCTTTCAGTGGTGTGAAATAAAAGGTTAGTGCCATGGCAAAAGTTCCAAACACAGAAAACACAGCTTAGGATGCATAAATAATTAAATGGTGTGCATTTAAAACATGAGCCATTAAAAAACAGCCTTTGTGGGGAAATAAAAAAAAAGGAACTGTAGGATGCAAGTTAATCTTTCATAAGGCAAACCTTCAGACGGTTGCTTCTTCACGGACACTTCACAGTGCTCTGTTTCCTTTTGAACCAAGCATTCGTACAAAAAAGCGTTTTGACAATCCCACTAGGATGCTCATCCTCTGTGTTCAGAGAGAGATTTACAAAGATCACAAGGCAGGATTGTGAATATAATGATCCCAGGGATTAGCCTTTCTTCCAACTATGGTAGGGCAGGCCTTTGGATCTATCTGAAATCAGAGAGGGGGCTCTTGACTGTGAGCCAGTGTGTGGCTTCCTTCTCACTACCACTGTCCCTTCCCCACCTTCTCTCATGTGCTTGCAATACTTTAAATACTTAAAAGTTTAAAGCAGTCGTGTGTTAGCTATCACCCTCCCTGTCAAGGGAAAATGAAGGAATCTCCATTAAGAGTCAGTGAACTGTTGCTCCCGGTCAGAGTGGATCTGCTACTGGGAACCGCTGTTAAAGTATTGATAAAGGAGCATATTTAACCTACTGGAAAATCAAGCCCAAAGGACGAGAAAAAGCTTATTCAGAGGAAAGAAGGTTTTGTGATTAAGACACTGGATTGGTATTTAGAAGACCTCTTATTTCCTCTTATTCTCTTATAACCTCTTTGACTCTGAGCAAGGAACTTGATTCTTATCAGCCAAAACACCAGAAGAGGTCAGCTCCTATTTAGGCATTTAAGGGTGGGTTTAATAGGAGCTGGTCTCGCTCCTTAGCCAAGATGCCTGATTTAGGAACAGTCGGTGGTCACCCAGAGTGATTTCTGTGTTCAGTAAGAGAAAAAGAGGCGCTTCCGAAGGGTGATCAGGCCAATGAAAAGCCTACCCTGTGCTCTAGACGTCCACGGGCTATTGCTGGAGTCCAAGGATAAAAACAGTGTTCTCAGAAGATGATGAGACTTTGCAAAATGTTGTCCCAAATGCCGTGGCTTTCTATCCCCAAAGGAGAGAAATACTAATCCTTCGCTCCTCTTGCTGCATGTGCCCGGCTTGCTTTTAGCCTATAAGTTTTGAGGTGCATGATCTGTCTCTCAGTGCCTACCACAACAGGTGTCTGCTTTCGTTCGGGTCTTCTCAGACTATCTGAACACAGTGGGGACACACACATTTAACTGAATTAACTGATTTAACCCCTTGCACCCAAGGACTAAAGGAAAGGGCAATAACATCATAAAAGTAGTTGAAATAGTATCACTCATATAAGAAAAGCAAACTAGCATGCATGAAGACCTGTCTACTGCCTGTCAATATTTCCCTGTCAATATATTTTTATATAAGCTGTGTAGTAAGTATATGTAACAAATGACATAAAAGCTTGTCATAAAAACAGTAGACTAGCAAAGACAAGAACCTGAGAGGTCTCATGACTCAATAAGTTTGTGAGTGTGACCTCGATTCAGTCCATTTCTGCAAACAGATTAATGGTACAGAATTTAATTACATGGTCACATACTGCTCTTTTCTGCAGAGCCCCTGCTTCACCAAGTGCCTGTGAGAGGTTTTCATTCCTGTAACTTTATAGCACATTAATCATGGGTGATGAGGCCATGAATCGGTTATGCAAGTCATCCCAAATACATACTGACGAAATCCGTGAACCACCACCCATATTCTGATTATCCACCTATGTTGCAGATGAACTATTTTTGGATTGTTTTAAACACCTCTGAGGACATTTAGTGCTTTTTCAGTAGCACAGGGATATCTGACCCACCATCCCCATAATACCATGTGCCTCAGTTACCATGGGGTCATTTATGAAAAGCTCAGTAAGGAAAAATGTGATGGTCTAATATTTAATGCCTTCAGTGGTGACCTGGGGCAACCTTCTGCATGGTAAACCACCTACCATAGTATCTTTAGACACGAGTCGCATCAAACTATGAAATGTAGATAAACCTTTTATATGTTGTTACAAAGCCCCTAACTTTGTGATCCATTTAAAAACCATAAGCTCTGTGACAGTTTAATAAGTTAAAAAAAATCTCATTTGTACAAGGCAGAATGTTATTCATTGTAATTTTACATCTATGTGTGTACAAACAAGACGATCAAGATTTGGAGGGCTTTTTAAAAAATTTTTATGTTTGGTGCTGGGTAGGTAAAAGGAGCTCTTTCTAGGAAGAGCAGATGAAGTAATAAAGAGGCAAAGATGAGCAGATTTACTGTATTTCATTTCTGTTTGTCATATGGAGACATGTATACAGGCTGTTGCAACTATTGGTGTTATCCTTTCTTGTTAGTGGCTCGAAACCCACCACTCACTGAGTCATAAATATTACATCTGGAAGGACCTTTCAGGCCATTCAAGTGACCTGCTTGCAATAGGTCCAATGGTCCCTTCTGAATATTTACAACCATAATTCAGTTTTGCCATCAGAAGGGTCATTTGCCTTCTAATTACCATGGAAATAATGCAATGGACCACTAGTTCTTCACCACAACACATGTATTACATTCCAGTATTCTCTAATATATACACAGATACATTGCACTTGCCTATTTAGCTCCCTGCTAAAATATGTCCTTGAGTATGTTATCCAATAAACCACACTGCTGACCTAAAGTCTCAAACAAGAAACCCCTTCCTGTGTTTCAAAGTCTAATTTGAAAACGCATAGAGAACTAACAGCAAGCAGCTTTTCTCTGAAGAGCACTGATAGTTAAAATAATTTCCTTTCAAAAATTCTGTTTTACTAGAATTTTAGAGTGGGAGGAAGTAAGAAACAATAGCTTTGAAGCAATTCATCTCAGAGGAAGAAATTAGATCAGGGTTCATATTTTACAGTGATTTACATCTTGTGCAACCCCATTACATTTAATGGGGCTACTGAAGGTCTGTGTCAACATGGAATGTGACTCTTCAGGCTTAAGTGCCGTGATTCATGGACTGGGTTACAGTGGTCACTGTTTTTGGGATAAGACTTTATCTCCTGGGACTACTGATAGAGACTTTAGTTTTATTTCTTTGGGGTTTTGTTTTCCCTTTGTTTGCTTCTTTAGGAATATTCAAGGGGATTAGCCAGTCAGTCAGATGCCCATATTTCACATCTTTTCCTGTCACAATTATTCTAAAGGGAGTACCTGGACTCTTGGCATATATGCTGTCATGTTTCTTGATGGCACACCACTTCATTATTGATCATACAGAATATGTAGCACTCAGAAGGGAGCAGTACTGCCTGCAAGTGAAAACTAAAGGCCAAGGCCAAGAGAGGCAGTATTTTATAAATACATATGGTGATATTCTCCCTCTTAACTTCTATTTGCTTGCTTCTTTTTCTTTTTTCTTTTTTTTTTTTTAATCCTAAAAGGACCTGAAATGAGTATACATGGGCTTATATAAGTATTTTTCCTGTAAAGATTTATAATATTACATTACTACTGTGAATGAACCAGAGTTGCTACACAGTTTTCGACGTTGCTGAAACAACAGACTGCATGCATATATTCGAAATGCTATTGAATGAAATGTTTTGGTGCCTTTTGCCACCCCTCAGGAGGGTTGTAAGAGTATAATGAATATTTAACATTTCTATTCTATTTTTATCAGATTTTGTAGCACCTTATAAACTACAAGAAGCACTCACTACTTTGTCCCATATATACTTTTCCTGGCTGGGACTCTAAACTGCTAGATAGCATTTATAAACCATTCTGAAAAGGAAAAAATACTCTAGCAAAATTACTTCAGATTACTGAAATACCCTGAAATATATGAATAATTCTGTAGGATAGTTCATAGCTGCTGTTTCTAAGAAGGACTGCAAGCACATTTCTCACCTGAAATGCAGTACACAAGGCCCACTCCCACCCAGGAATTTCCATTTGAAAGGAAAAAAAAAATATCTATAAAGTCACTTGTGTTTTGCACAGAAACTAATGTGTGCAGGAAACAGATACTTGACTCTCCCACCAGCTTATTCTGTAAGGGCTGGTGAATTTACAATGGAATATTCCAAAGGAAACTACGCTCAAGTCACGCTGGTGCAGAAGCATTTTCTATTTGATACTATCCTGGCAGCTGCTGGAAGTGCCGTGTCCTTTCTCTAGGTGCAGCAACTACGTGGGAGTGGGATGAAATCTAATCTGGGAAACTCTAAATTAAGGCATGCCTACACTTTGTGCTTAGCCTAGGCTCTTAAATTTGGTTTTGTCCATCTACGACTGCTGTCATGCAAAATCTTATTTCATAAAAGCTTATTTGTACTTTGAGCTTGCAACTCCTTGCCCAGAAGAGGATATATACATAAAAATATTACCTTTTTGGTGTACCACTGCAGAAGACTGTGGATATCCCCTCTCAAGTGGTACCTGAGTGCTCATTGCCTCTTACAACAGAAGTAAGATATTACAGGTCTAAGGGAAAGACTGTTTTTCTCGCACAAATGGGACACCAGCTTGTTAAAATCAGGCCAAAAGAACCCTCAAGCCAAACACAGAAGCTTGAGGCATTACTATGTCCCTTCTTTTTTCAAATGGCAAGTGGGTGCTTTTAATCGTGTTGCAGCATTTATCCACCACCTTCCTAAATATACGTAAAGAGATCTTCAAGGGTCATTTTGAATCTCCTGCTTTCTGACAGCGTGTAGAACCAGAGCTTGGTATTCTGCAGTTTGCTCCACTTGTCCTTTATTAATGGTTTACCTTTCTCCCTCCTGATACCTCCCAGCGTGAGCACAGAAACCCCAGCAGCGATGTGACCTTTGCAGAGGCAAGGAGGGGGAAGAGCGGAGAAGAGAGTTTAGGAGTGGGTTTGATCTACTCCACAAACACTGACCACGCTGTGAAACAAACAGCTGCAAGAAAAGACAAAGAAGGTCTGAGAACGGAAACCAATATATTCTGAAAGCTGGGAGCGGTTAAACACGATGAAGAGCCACAGCAGCTGACGGGGAGGGAGCTGGGAGTGGGAGGAGGGAACGCTCCGTCACATGCGTTCGGCATATTATCATTTTTCAATACTCACATTAAGAACAACCAAACCACAAAGTTTCATAACTTGTCATTTAGCTTAAGGGGGGAAGAAGAAGAAAAAAAGAAAGTTAAAAGAGAAATAATAAAAACATCTCTGAACCACAGAGAGCTGCAAGGTGACCTTCAAACAAAATCTGGGGTGAGCAACTCATTTCTTCTCTTCAGATGTCATTTGTTTCCTAGCTCGCTCTTTGCAAAGGAAGGACGAAAGACAGTTTCCTGAGTCGGCTGCAGGAAGATGAACAGAACAAGGACTTTCTGTTTGTACTTCTGTGTTCCTCTTTTTAAAATAATAACAGTGAATAGTACGATCAGAAGTGACTGCCTGGGGGATTTTTTCTTTCGGTTTTTAGTGCACTTCTCTCCCTGCCGAGTGAAAGATCCATGCAAACAAGTGGAGAGTTTGCACCGAAGAGACTGCACGGGTGAAACAGCCAAATTGATTGCACACCCATCAGTTTGCACACAAGCACTGCCAAGTGCCTGGAGTACACAATCCAAAAAAGAGAACAGCACATTGTGTTCTCTTGAACGGGTTTAACTTCTCACTATCTTAGGGACTCCTTGTAATAATTGCTCATATTTAAGATAGAAGTCTCAATTTTCACTTAACCTTCCCTTGCTCTTCTATCGCAGTTTTAGTTCATAGATCTCAGGAACCTCACGAGTGTCAAGATCTTTGTTGGCATTTAGGTGGGGAAATGGAAGTGCAGAAAGGTGATGTAATTTGGTCTATGTCACCCATCCTGTTGGGATAATCCTGCAATCAAATTCAGACCTCCCAAATTCCAGTCCCTTCTTTTGCAAATTGCTATCACTTTAAAATATGTATGCGTAATAAGACATAAACTGTCATGTCTCAGGATGCAAGCCAAACACTGAGCGGGGGCAGTGGGGAAGAAGCTATTTTTCTTATGAGCAAATCATAACTGCTGTTATTGTCTATTACATGGTTTCTTGCACGCTCCTTTGAAGCATCTGGTGTTGGCTACTGTCAGTAATTGGAAGCTCATAATAAGACAATAATAAGACTTTGACTGGTGTAACAGTTCCTGTGTTCCAATGTTTAATAAATCTCAAGAGTTAAAAAACAACAACTCATTTACTCAGTACTAGTATCTAGGAAGCTTTCCTGAGTGAATGAAGGCTGGCTTTTGTTGAACTCAAGCTTTCATTAGCAAAAATAGAAAAGGATTTAGGTCCTTATATCCTCATTATAAACATTAACTTTCTGAATATGAACCCATTCATTTAGTAATGAAATAAAATCTTTCTTGTTTCTCTGCCACCGCTCCCAGCTCTGTCGTTCAGGTACAGCAGGGCCTCTAGACATAAGGCACTCAGCTGAGAATTATGAGACAGTGTTAAGCACCTCCTGGATGATGGAACACGTTCTGCATCTCCCAGGATGGGGTTAGTACCTCACAGGACATACGCATCATCACGGGATAGAAGCTTTTATTATCTCTTAGTAAATGTTTCCCACAGTATGGTAGCAATGATGCACCTGAGTCAGAAAAGAAGTTATCAGTGAGAAAGTATCTCAAGTCATAAAGAAGTCTGAACGGTGGTGTGTGTCTCCCTGAGGATGTTGGTATCTCCAAGACACGTAGATGTGGTGCTTAGGGACGTGGTTTAGTGGTGGACGTGGCAGTGTTACGTTAATGGTTGGATTAGATGATCTTAAGGGTCTTTTCCAACCTAAATGATTCTATGATTCTAAGATGTCAACTTCTTGAACTACTCCTTGAAGAGGGGAAGTGATGCTTTCTCACACACTTTCATATCCTCAAGCCAGCTAATGAGTCTCACTTTTTCCAGTTTTCTCTTTTGTTAGAAGAAGGGTACAAACTCAGTGACTAAAAATGTGAATGATCCCAATTTAAAACCAAACAAAATTAAAAGACTTTTCAGGAAGAAAAAAAACCCCAAGATATTTTAGGATTACAAATATAAAGACATTTCTGCACTTCTCACAGTCTATTAGACCACAGTGAGCTCTGGCAAAGTGGGAAAAACAAATGTCGCTTCAGAGCCAAGGTTTCACAGGTCACCCTAAAAGCTTCGGCTGTTTATTTCCTGCTGGAGAGACCCCTTAGGCATTTTGTGTACCTGTGCTGCAAGTGAAGCTCCTGTTGACGTCAGCAGGAGTGTGTCATGCAGGAGAGAAAACTGAACTAAAAAGCCTCTACTTAATGGGACGGTGAATTTTTACAAGAGGAAAGCATGTGCAAGCTCCAGAAGTGCAAAGTTTCCTCTCTATCCACAGTTCAGGTCAGTGTACAGTGATTTTCCCCCCAGGCAACCTTTGCACAGAAAACTCCGTCACAGCAAGATTTGTGCCTCTAAGGGAACCGGCAGGTTAACATTCACCTCAACCACCATATCACCACGGACACCCTGGGAGGAGCTGCTACAGACAGAAAATTCACCACTGGCTGAGGCAATGCACATACCATCATGTCAGCAACAGCTGGATGTGGGAAGAGTATCATGTCCCCCATAATTGGAGAGGATCATATTTCTTTGCAGCAGTGAGTGGGAACTGAAGAACGGCTAAACAGCCTGTGGTACAGTACCACGGGAGCCTGCAAATTGCATAGGCGAAGAATCAAAAAGAGCCGCGTAGTAATGACAATCCCGTTCTTTCCCATGCCATCTGGTTGCACCATTATTGCTCACACATCAGGCTGTGCATGCATAGTGCTATAGGCAACATATTGCTATCTTCAGGATCAGTGGTGCAGAGACCCAGTCTGGGCATGATGTCTGCAACGACACATGTTTACACAGCCCCTCTACTTCACAGAGCTTCTGAAATGCAGATTTTTCCAAACCAGTGAGATATGCCAGGATTGCTCTGCCATTGCTTAGGTGGATGGCAGCAGCTGTTGGACACTCAAGAGTAGCTATCCAGGAAGATAACAGACCAGGAGAAGGTATCCTGGTAACAGGCAACTGGCAGGGACCGAAACTTGCTGCATGGCCATGCTCAACTTCCCTGCAGTTATATAAAGAGTGATAAACTCTGCCTTGGGAATTCTCTATCTACTCACTCATGCACTAGAAAGCTTCCTAGCTAGTATGTGGTCCAAGACCAACCACCACCACCAATCCAAGCTATCTTGCAGTGCTAACATGACTGGGGCATCCAGGACACATCTCCTTCCCTGTGGTCCATCGAAAGACAACAGACTTTCTTGCACTGAGGAACCTGCCAGAGGCACCCACCCCTTCCCTTGGCAAGAGGACGTTTAAGGTGATTAAGTCCCTATGTTAAACAGCACAGTTGCTCACCTCAGATGTGGGCTGAGCATTGCTCCAAGTGGCTCGGAGCACACCTCTAGCGTGATGACAGGCTCATCATCTTGACCGACAGGGCTAGACTCAAAAGAATTTGGATACACTACACAGGAGTCCGCTATTAACGGGATACGCAAGAGGCACAGGTCTAAACCAAGTAACACGAAGTGATGAAGTGAGTTTGGAGCAGTGCCAGGAAGACTACAGGACAGGAAGGAATGAAAGATGAAAGTGTTTTTAACACTGTCTCCACATGCTCAACAAAGATTTTCTCAAGAGTCTTTGCTTTATAAATGCTCTGTGATGTATAGCATTTTTTCCAGATCTGCCCTTCATCTGATCATTGCTTACACAGAAAGAATCAAATTGCTGTGACAGTTGGATTAATCCTTTCAAAATGGCTCATTTCTGCTTTTATTCTTCAGTTGCAAGGCATGGTAATTCCACCAAAACCTGTGAGATTGCTGGGACTGTATACCAGAGTAACTCAGAACAGGATTTGGCTCACCTTTACCCACAGCCATGCCCCTAAAGAAATGTTCTCAGGTCCTCCTTTCAAAACACAGAATGCTTCACCAGCATGGGAATATGACTCAAGCAGTAACTGACTCATAAATGATGCAAAGCAAGTACTACCACGAAACAGGTCTCTGCCATATAAATAAGGGCTGCTGTTCCACAACTCCTAGGTATCCCACAGAGGGATGCATCTTTCCTCGGGCATCTAAAAATGAGATGTCTGAATGTGAACAAGTCACCATAAGCTTCCTCGATAGTCAATGGAGAGGAACAGGTACCCCAGAGGACAATTCGTGTCACACTAAAACAGGCATCTAAGGCACGTCAAATGGATTGCTCCCTGGAGATGCCTATTTCTTACTGTCGACTAAAAAGGGAGCCCAGGGTGACCGGTTCAACCTTAGGGATCTAACTTTAGACAACTAAAGTTGTGTGAAATGAATCACACACGTAGAGGGACTAGTAGATCATCTATCTTTTATAAGTCATAGAGCTTTAATTTTTACCCAGTTACTCTTTTGTTGAGCCCAATAATTTTTGTCTAAAATGTTTCCTCCAGAGAGGCCTTCAATCTTGAAGACATCAAAAGTTGAAGAATTCATCACTTCCTCTGGCCCCTTGTTTTAATGATTAACCACTATCACTGTGAAAAAACACTGCTGGTTCCAATTCGCCCTTGGTTAATATTGCATTTCCCTCTCCTATTTTGAAGAGATTGCTGTATTTCCTCTCTGGAAATGCTGATGCAGTTTCCGATCACCAGGTCTGAAGGCCAAGTGGTCCAGCCTTTTTTACCTCTCAAAAGTAAAGATCTTCGTACAAACTCCTACCCACCTAGCAGAAAACCTGCTTCATTTTTATATTGAACTAGGACATTCTTTAATAAGACTGATGTCTTTCCATACCCCAGCTTCCCAGGGATCTGAAAGAATGCTGAAAGTATTAAGAAATTATGTCTCAGCATCTCTAAATAAATATTGTTATGCACCCATCAGGAGCAGAGAAACTAAAGGGCAGAGAGGACAAGTAACTGACTCAGCTCTAGAGCAGAGATGGGAGCAGATCTCCTCTTCCCTGATTTATAACAATGTCTTTTAAGCACTGGATTTCAATTAGCACTCTGCCACCTTTAGTCACACCTTGTTTCTTTTCTAATGCAACAGGACATACATGGGATGGAGAGGAGAAGTTTTATCTTCAGTGCTTGGTTTCCAATAAATAAGAAGCACCTTTTTGTTCTCTTTATACTACCTCTAAAAGAAAAGGTTTCCAGTCTCTGACTTGGTCTCCATGGGATTACAATATATTTGTGTTGCAATAGTCAACAAGTTACAATCATCATCTGAGATAAATTTTAATGCGCTTCACTTATTTTTACCTCTACATAAGTAACCACACCAAATCTCCAACAAATCTCTGCGTATGATGAAATGGGCAGTTACAGACAGAAACTGGGCAGAGAGGAGGGCAGTTACGCGAATCACTAGCAAAATGCAAAAGACTGTGTGAAAAATAAATGTGTTAGAAAATAGCCCTTTGACACAAGTGTCTGTCTTCTCATTACTTGATTGCCATCATTTATATTATCATAGATGAGGAGCTTATTGCACCTTGCACTGCACAATCAAATAACATAAATGATAATCCAGCTGTCTATTTTCATAGGGTTCCATCCATGCAGCCAAAGTGAAAGAATATCCTTCAAAATATCTCCACATAACACCCCCTCCCCCCCCCCGCC
>JANZLQ010000079.1:77876394-77960491 GCA_026212715.1 Elanus axillaris | reverse complement strand
CCCCCCCGCCCCCTGCTCCTGGCTACAGATGCTAGATGGAGTTAATTGTATCATGCAGATAACATGTTTCTATGATCCACTTCCAGATACACCTACTAACAACAGGGTTCCTGCCAATTTTATGCCTTTCAAACTATTTCACAATGGACATGAGCAGGAGACATCCTTAAGTATAAACATCTCTCCTGGTCTTCGGTTCTGTTATCTTTATCTTACAGCACTCACTTCACCTCATATTTATTGCAACTGTGTGCTTTGGTTTTCCTACTTCAGACTGAATACTCCTCCTGAAGGAAGAACTCAGCAACTTGAATGCATCTTCTTATCACTGTGCATGTCTAGAGCAGAATATGCTGTTATAAATGGTCCCCAGCCACAGTCTGGATGATATGGCGACCTACGAACTCTGTGATCAGAGTCAGCATAAGAAGATATTGTTGTATGTGCACGCACACACTCTTCCAAATACTACTACTACTTACTACTATTATTACATTTTTCCATATATGTTCTTTCACACATTTGGCTTTTGAGGAACTGGCTTAAATCGATGGTGAAATTGTTACGCACCTACAAGACAGCTGGATCCTCACTGAGTTTGCTTTTATACCAACCATGCCAGAGCCTGCCCATCAAACCCTGTGCAAATTACTTTTTCCAAACTGCCCAAGCAAAACGTAGATTTAGAAATGTCCACATACCTTCCCAGAGTGTTTAGCGTGCTTTAGATGAAGGTCATAATAAAAGTACTGGTTTTATTATTCCACAGCTTCAGCAGATGGTCTGAACTATTAAGAATCAATTTGAGCCTATTAAGAATGTCATCTATTCTATTTCCAGACAATATCGAGCAGTTCAACCTCATTACTTATCTGTCACTATGAAAAGTAGCTAAACCTTCATCCATCACATCCAGCTACTTTTTGCCCAGAATTCTTGATCGATTTCTTTAGATTTTTTTTTTATCTCTTCTAACTTATTCCTCTCCTTTAAGTTCTACAGCAATGTGGGCATCCATTCCCTATTCCCACACACAAAAAGATATATGCGATAAGAATATCTAGTGTTCATGTAGCACATTTTCTGAAGAATCTCAAAGTACATCACAAAGGACAAATATATCATTACACCCATTACTCAGATGAGACATTTGAGGTATGTGGTCATTTGTCTACCTAATTTAACAAATTTTGTGATGTCTGAAGGTAAATAAAGAAATTAACACTGACACAGCACAAGCTTCATTTTTTTAAAATCATACAGGCTTCCAAAATTGCCAGGTCTACTGTCAGCTCTTTTTTTCCAGTTGCTGCTCTAGCTTCTTAAGCCAATTACTTTAAAAAATAATTTCCAAATAATTATTTCCAAATTTTTCTTGGCTCAAAGCTATTTTTCCTTGGAAAATATGAATAGTATTTCTGCAGATTCTGTTCACTGACTTTTAAAATCTACACGAGTAAATCTTCAGAGGATATATTTTATTTTATTCAAGGAATAAGTGGTGCTTCACACTGCATCTTAATCAGCAAAGTCATTAGTAACTTATTCCTAAGTTTTGAAAAACCCAGTCTGATCTTTGGAGGCCCTGGTTTGGAGGATCAAGATTCAGACCCATATTACATACTCACATCTTTCTTTTCCCTCTTTTATAAAATTAGCCACAAACTAAGTGACTGCCATTTGACTATGAACAGGATTTAAAATTTCAAGGGCTATCAAGATACATTCATTTTATCCATCATGTCTATATAATGCTTAATCATGTCTAACCTATTGAACAAGACTCATCAACATCCATGACTACCATATTTATTCATGCTTATGGACAGATGAGAAATAATCGCTAAAGGTACAGTCATCCAACATGTCCTCATGTGACTGCAGCTGTGATATACTTTATTGCATGAATTCAGAGGGGGAAAGGAAAATTTTGATTGTGATAACTCAATCACATTAGGAGAAAAAATATCTAATGCATATCATCTATCTATTTTTATATGACAACATAGAAAAAGACAGTTAAAAAAAAAGAATGATGTTTTGAATTCACTAAAGAAATGTATTCTCTGATATCTAATACAACTGCCACTTTAGGGGAATATGGCTTTTTTCCCATCACAGACAATATCTGGAAACATGAGAAGCATCAATCAATACCTCCAGTTGTTTGAGAGGCAGAATTAAACAAGAGAAAAAACACTTCCTTTTCTACTACATTCTACTATGAGTGTCTACACAGAAGGCCTATGTTCCAACCAAGGCAATTAATGATTAATGCAAAGCAGACATAGCTTGTTTAGAGAAAGCAAGGAGCCAACGAAACTGAGCACTGCATGATGGTTTTGTTAAAAAGAAAAAGGCTGAGCATCATCTTGAGATCTTGGAGGGGCTGGGGCTGCGGGGAGAAGTTCATAGCTTTTTTCTGCACTCTTTGGGCTTCCATCAAGCAGGTTGTTGAGCCATTTCCTACCGTGTTTCATGGACCACATGGGAGGAAAGACCTTCACATGGGAGGAAAGACCTTCACCTGGTCGAGACCTGTACTGAAATTGTCCATTTGTGGTGCTCCATGGTTCTTTTCATCTCTGAATCACCTGGGTGGGACATGACTTTGGACTTGATCACTTAATCCACTCCCTGAGGCTGTGGCCGCAGCCAGTCTCGCCATTAACATCCATGACATGCCGCGGCTGGACTACGTCATACACTGGAGGAGGTGTCTCCCAACTTGACAGCTGCTTCTACTGCTTGTAAGATCTTAAGAGCTGTAAATGTTTAACTAATATTTACTCTATTTCAGCTTATGGGCTGGATTTTGTCTTCTGTAGCCAGCTGGAGGGGCAGTGCGGCAGTGGAAAGCACGTGAGAAATTTGGGCTGGCTTGGCCAGGCTCCTGTCTGGGATCCCCTGAGGAGAAGACGTTGCCATGGCAGCTTTGCTGATCCTTCAACTGGTGCAATAGCTGCTGTTGCTACATTAAGGCAGCTCTGCTGGTCTGTGAAGGTGAGCGGCCTTCTCCGGGTAATTAGAGAAGTACCTGCTTCTTCACACGCTTCTGTTACTCATCTCTCCATCTGCCTAAGACACACAAAGATTTTGTTATCCTTTCTGCAGGACGTGATCTGCCACAGCTGTCATGCTGTGCATCTCTCGAGACTGTAACAGCCAGCTCTGGCATGTAATGGGCAGCAGCTTTTACTGAGGGACTCAAGCTGGCCCAGTAAGGTGCCTCCTAGAAATGCGAGAGTGATGTACTTTCATTTTAGATCTGAGCTCCACAGTGGTGTTCATCCTCTCTTTCTAGGATTTTGTGCTTTGTCTGGTGCCTATGGCATCCAAAGGTACTACAAAAAATACCTGATGAAGGGCTGAACTTCTCAGGATTGATCCAGTTGAGATCTACAGCCTGGCATCTTCACCTGTTAAGATGTCAGTCTTTTATTTGAAGAACTGAGCAAGGTTGTCCCCTTTGCAGACCCAGCCAAAGTGCTAACACCCTTTCACCCCGTACACAAGGCCTGCTGGCTGGATCACACAGATGAGCCAGAGTTGAAGCTCTTTGTCTCTCAAATCCACATCTCACACCTCACTGGAGAAAGCCCTAAGGCCACCACTGACTCTGGCCAGCAGACACTCACCCGTCTAGCCTGCTGAAACTGTGCCAGATGACATCAATGGGTTCGTGAGCATTTAAACAGGAATTACTACTGCTCAACCAGCTAAAAACGTCTTTTATCAGACACAGCCTCAGTCGCATCCCTTCGCTTGAGCTGTAAACAAAGCACATCAAACTGGCGGTTGCAGAGATCTGTGTGCAGGTAGCAGCCTCTGCTCCTTGTCTTCTCTAGGTAACAGCCATTGCAGAAGAAGGAAGGAAGAGGTATGGTTTATTGCATACGAATCTTGCAGTTTTGGAAAGGATACAACTACCATGCCCAACTCACAGGGCAGGTCTGAGAAATGAACACATGATTAAGAGCTTTGAGGTCTCTATGTTAAGAAGAGACATAGCAACGTTGCTGTGATTTAATTCATGCACACATGCACTTCAACCCAGACTAATTCCCTGGGGTTAAAATGAAATACAGTTTAAATCTAACAAGGGTAGAAACTTGTAACCAATTCCTAGGCTTCTCAAAGAGAATATCAAATGACGTGAAATCCTGAATTGCCCTGAATGAGACACAGACGTCTGAAATGGAGTTACTTGTCTCCTATCAAAAAAATTAAATTAATTCTCTTTACCTTCTTTCTACTGCCCCTAGAAAATAAAACTTGTTCAAGATTAAAAATAGACTCAGTTTACTAAAATCAAGTGCAGATTTTAAGCACCTACTTTAAAAGGACAAGTTGTTTGTGCAACTGATATGATATTATGAAACTTTAGACATTTCTTTCACAACTGACAAGGAACTGAATGCATTAGACAGGCCTGTTTCACATCAGAAGCCACAAAGGCTCCCAAGTCCGTATTCCTCTGGATTTTTCTCTGAACTCCATTGTTTGTGGTTAAAAAACCAAAAGGGTCTGACCCATTTTAAAAGAAGGAAATCATATTTCTTAGGCTGCAAATGATACTCACTGCTAGCAGAAAAACAACTGGAGCTTAATCCTCCCGAAGAAAGGAAATGTCCCAGGTCAAAGCCACAGCACATAATCCCCCACAGAAAGTAGGGAAAAAAATAAAGTCCACCAGGTCCAGGCTGGTGGTGCAGAACCACATAGCACTGGCAAAGTTTACAAATGGCTCTGTCAAACACAGCGGATTTCCATCTAATGATTAAAGCAGGGAAATGTTTTTGGTGGAAGGTTAGCATTACTTTTTTGGCAAAGCAGAATTGTACCTTTTTTCTTAAATATCGCTTCATGGTGGGAAGTGTTGCACAGAGTAATGAAAAACAATAATCTATCTTCAAAGTCCTTTTGAAAGGTCTAGCTCATTCCAGTTCCTCAGGGCAAAGCAAGACAAAGCTAAGTGGAATTGTTTCCATTTCACAGATGGGAAAGATGAGGCAACAAAGCAAAGGATTAAACTGGGGGGGAGGGGTAGTGTGATTCTGGTTTTGGATGTTCAGATTGCCATCTCAGGCAACCCATCTTTTTGCATTTGCATTCGACTTCAGGGTAAACATTTCTGCACCCTTTACCAATGTAGCGCATGAGATCACTACATCTGCAACTCATTGTGCAGCGTAAGTGCACCAATTGGCCTGAACATCAGGGAAGTAAGCCCACAAGTTTGGATGAATCTCTGGCCTTTTGCCAAGCATGCAGAGATCTTGTTACTTAGAATAATTACTGAGTTAACCTCTTTGCAGGGAGAAGAGGAAATTACAGGAGCCAATGTTTTTGCCAAGCCTTAGCACGAGAACTCAGGACATCCTGGGTCTCTCTCCTGCTCAGATCACTGGGTTTCCTCTACGTTCCAGCAATTCCCAATGCAAATGGATTTAGCAATAAGGAAGACACATATCCAAGCAAGGAGTTTGCACTTGCTGCTGAAGGAAAAAGAGACAAAGACTCTTAGCATGACTACAGACAATCTAGTACTGAACTTGCGGACTGCTCATTTTCCCTTAGAAACTCAAGTTAATCACTTTCCCTTTTCCTGGCACTCCACAATGAGTTGCTCTCTAAGGCGCTGACCCTGTTACTACTGACTACCAAGCCTAACACTTATTATTACGATAAGTCTCATTGGTTAAAGCAGCCTTCTTCTAATGGTTTTCACATAAACTTTACAGCCTGGCATAATTCACCACTGCTTCATCCCGATGCAAAGGAATAGTGAAAAACTGACATTTTATTTGCACAGAGTGTGTATTTTCTGTAGTGCCAATACTTCCAAGATGTAGGGCAATGTCCATTAGGACCCCTGTTTGTATTGGCCAAACTGAGGTTGAGAGGTTACTGAAAACAGTCTCTCTGTTGATCACAGATCAAAAGCAAGCGAGATAGATTTCATCTAGCTTTACCACCTGTACATTACAGACCACACAATCACTCTGGTTACTCCTGGCATCGAGTCCAGTAATGTTTAAATAAATCACATATTCTGCAAAAACCTCCTATCATGTCCCAAGGCAGCACATCTCCAGCAATCAACTTGGTTTAATCTGTTAAACATTTGCCCCTTCATTGGAACTTGTACTTGTCTGGTTTTAACTTCTGGTCATAAGGTTTGTTCTGTTTTTCTCATTGTGGTGGGTACTTTCCATGGGTAATTTCTTTGTATACAGAACTCCATCACTTGCATTTTATTTCATGACACTCCGAGTTGCCTAGCAAGTCAGTCTTTTTTGGTGTCTGTCGTCATGAAAAGTCAATCTGTCCAGGAGAAGGAATTACAAAAAGGATGTGAAATCATGACAGTCCGGGTTATTTCCTTTCCAACTATAGCTCTGTTGACATTAACTACAACATTAGCAGCTATGAATTAGGTTTGTCATGTACACTCCATGCAAAGAAGAAAACAAATGGAAAAGTTAAATATTTACTCTCTGACAGCTTGTTTTTTTACAAGTGTATTTTTTAACTAAAGTTCTCCAAAACCATCCCAAACAATTTTGCCAAGGGAACTGCTGTTTGCAGGATCAGGAGATTGTGTTTGTTTAAGCATGTCTGTGGAAGCCAAAAGAAAATAAATAAAAAATTTTAAAAACTTCTTTCACCCATTCCTCATCCATTATTTTATTAACCACAATTGTAAGGTTAGAAAAATACCTACTCCATTAACCTCCAAGACATCAGACACAGGACTCCAAAGCTCATTTTGTACTTAGTTCCGCTAACTTTCAGCCCCTACTAGTACGGCGTGGCACCGTGCAAAGTAGACTGGACTGTGATTTTTTTAAATGGCAACTTGGTCAAATCATGCTTTCGCTTATTAATAAATACCATACCCCAGGGTCAGCTCAAACTTTCCACTACATGCTTGAGGTAACTGAATGATAAACAAACGATCAGTGGGAAATTTTGATGCTGGCATATGCCATCTGGTTAGCTTTTAGAAGGAGGAAGTGAGAAGACGTATGGTCGATTTGCCAAAGTAGTTTAAAAGAAAACAAAAATATTTAAAAAAGAAAAAAGTACAGTCCTTTCGTCTTCACTTTCTTATGCAGATACCTATAATCAGACTTTTACTTGTACAGAGAGGTGCCAAAATAAACAGGCCTTGCTCTCAGAGCATCCATTAACTTCAATTTGGGTACTCAGCGTGCTAAGGCTCTCTGTAAGAAAGTTTACTTTTAAGTGCCTAAAAAGGGTTGAAGTGACTGGCTAGGAAACAGTCATCCTGATCTGGACATTTCTGGCAAGGCAAAAACACAAGGATAATGGGATGTCTAAAACTGATTCATTTCCTGGCTAGATCAAATTCCAGACTGATTTAATATAAGTGGCCAAAGCATAAAGGAACTGATGTGGTACTGTTTGCTGTGGGTAGCGTAAGAAATAACGTAATTAAACTGAGGTAAAGGAAATACAGATGAGACATTAAAAGAAAAAAGCACATGGTAAGGATAGTTGCATGTCGGCGCAGGTTGCCTGAAGGACTCATCAACGCTGGACGCACGTAGGAGCAAATTAGGTGTACGTGTGTTGAACAGTTTGAGGTAGAGCTGGTCCTGCCTTAAGGAGGATGGATGAAGTGACCTCTCGAGCTTCGTCTGATAATACATCTGTCATACATAGCTCTAGAGAGAAAGTATCCTCTAAAGGTGACAAGCGCCAGTATCAGACTCATGCTTCACTCCACAGATGGCCATACCTCTGGTACAACCGTGACCCTATATTCTTAGTAAGTGAGGATGTGATTTGTTGCACCTAATTTAGAAGACTATAGGCCTACCCACACCAAGAAAGGAGAGGAGAGAGAAGGAGAAATCAGAAGAGGAGTGGTAATCTTTTCCTTCAACTTTGTGAGAATGTCTTTATAAAATCCAATAAAAGAGGAAGAAATGACATATTTTTCTGTGCAATTATATGGCATCTTTCATATGAAGATCTCAAAGCACTTGTCGACCATTAATTACACCTGGGAATTGAGGGGGATGTCATTAATCTGCTCGTGTAAAATGCAACGGGAGCTAACGAGGTGAGGTGTCTTGCTCCGAGGCTGTATGGCAGAGCAGGAGCAAAGATGGAGGTGCAACCTTGGGGCCAAGTTCTGTCTAGTCTGGAGCTTTCCTCCTCTAACACCACTGAAAATAGGACATTGGCAATGCAGGGAAATGTGATGCCCAGCAGTTTGATGCAAAATGGCAAAAAATCCCATAGCCTTATGGTCTTCAAATGCCCTTCGGATCTCTTTCTCCACTAGACACCACCACTTGTGTCCACTGTCAGCACTGAAACACCCAAAGGAAAAGCCAGAATAAATCAAAGACCTCTGGATAGAGCAACATTTCTGCCACATACATGGGCAAAGACTCACAGAGCACTGAGGTGGTCATGGTGCTGTGTTACAGACTGCAGGACACATTGGCTATTCTAGACAGGTGTCTAGGACACAATGACCTCTTAATTAATGGCTACATAATGACCACTTACAATTAAGCTGTCAGAAGACAGAGGAAAGAATAATGGTAAGTACAATTCCTTGCTTAGAGTAGGAGTCCCTTCCATGTCTTATGGTCTGGGCTCAGTTCTTAAAACACCTTTCTTGTTCTAAGGTTTTTCCTTTCCTATTTTGCTTACATAAAAAAAGAAAAGTAATTTCAGTCCCAAGGAAGCCTTCCTCAGGAAATAAGGAGCATCTCTTTCTGCATTCAGGTTGGGGGGCAGAAAGGGAAGAAAAGCCCGCCTGAAATTTTAACAATCAGTGTGGAAATACCCACATATGAACTCCAGACCCTTGGTTTTTCAGCTATAGCAAAGTTTCCCTGCTGGGAAACCCTTGGGCCTGTCCATCTGCCGTACAGTATGGTGAATACTACTACAATGGCACTTTAACAATAACTGTGCTCTTTTGAACCTCCCCATTCAAGTCACTCCATTGATTACTCAGAAGAATGCAGACTCTTGTGTTATTTGATCGGCACATATACTCTGAGCATTTAATCCCCTCAAATATTTTTCAATAACTTCCTTTAATTACAAGGAAAACACGTCGAGTGATGCATGCATTGAAGAGCTTCCCCTCATGTCTCTCTTTTTTTTTTTTCCCCCTGTTTAATGAAGAATTTGAATCACTTTTCAGCTTCTTAATCCTATAATCCTGGAAGGAATTTGCTCTCTTCCAAACCCTGGGGGTGGTAGGCTTATGCTTAGTACAGTACACCCTGGAGATCTTTCAGCAGGGCCTTTCCAGGGAAGTCCCAAATACCTGCATTCCTCAGCTGTGTGGCCAGCGTGTAACCCACCCGCACCAAAACGACCTTGCTTAAGTGATTCAGGGTCTGACTTCTCCATGGGAGGTGCAGGGATAACACAATACAGTAGCCACAAGGTGTTCAGAGAACAGAGCTTTGCCAGGAGGAACAGGTTCATGGTGCCAAACAGGATGGTTTTACCAACACATTTATGACATTCAATGAATCCATTCTTCTGGAGGAAAGAAAAAGGCAGGGAAAGGGCCATCTTGCTAATGCTGCATCCTTGCACCTTACTGCCTCCAATTCCGTGGGGAGACTGAGGAATGATGGACAAGTCTGTACAACTGCTCTTGTTGGAAAGGTCGGCCTGAACCTGTTGGCTCTATGGTCTTTGCCTTGAGGGGAGCTTGGTGCATTTGCAGCACGCAATGCTCTCCCCTGTGAGCATGGTGTGCTCACTACACAACTTCAGACTTGTCTAGTTTTGTTTGAAGAAAAACCTTTGTTGTTGCAGTAAGACAGCTCTTTTTGCAATGAAACCAGAGTCCATGATTTTCCTCCTCCTGGCTTTCCTGTAGTATCAAGGAACTCCAATGATACATGAAGTACAAATTTTCCACCTTGTCTTTCCAGGCCGTTGTTTCTCAAGGGGTGGCCTGTGGATCTTTAGGGATCCATAAAATCTCAAAAAATGGTGCATGGAACAACTGTAAACGAGTAAAACCACAGTAACAACCCAAACCCTTCCCTCGTAATTCCATATGTGCCAGCAAGCAGGCGGGGGAAAAGCAAGCTGTAAATACACTTTCAAAGTTTTGCAGCATTTTTAGCTGGTTGTAAATCAAACACCTTGGGGCTCCCTTGACCAGAGCAGGTCTTGGCTTACTCCAAATGTCTAAGAGTTCTTTCATTACAAGCAGCACAGAAATGCCGCTGCAGAGGCATCTGCTACTCACTCCTCTCCCATTCTAGGTCACGCTCCTCAGTTCACTTTCTTTTTCTCATGCTTGTTAGTTCAAGTAACCATTGTTTTGTTAGCAGTTAGTTATCTAATCCCATTACACATAACCATTGTCATTATGTTTTGTGCTAAAGTAACAATACTAAGAAACAACTAGGAAACCTGAACAACCCTAAGTTTATCTCTGTCTTGCTGAGATAAGATGCCATCACAGGGCTCTGTTGAAATACGGCTGGGTAAAGAGAAGCACAAGGGACACGTTGACGTTAATGTGGACACAGCATGGATACAGTGCACACAGTAAGGCCGTGCGGGGCATGAGGGTGTTGCTTGCACGTCATCTCCCTCCGGTTGAGGGAACTGAAACTTGAAGGCCAATATTCAGTGCTGGATCAGCCTCAAAGCCTGGCCTGTTTTCAAAGGTTTGCACATTTTACTGCAACTCTGATGATCAGTTTTATGATCTGACAATTGACAAACTTGCTAACACCTTAATCACAGCTCAGCTGGCAGAAGATGATGAAAAATTATGTCATACTGTGATGTATGACTGCCGTGACAGACTCCAGTACCTATTTCATACCCGAATAGCCCACCCCATGTTGCTCCTTCTACAGGGGCAATGACTTTGTTGCTTGCCTGGCTGAAGCACCGTATAATAAGCAGCAGCATAAACTAGAGGGCTATCCCTGATGTAAAATAATTGCTTTATATTTTCCAAAATTCTTCACCTATTTTACCATAAACTTGCATTATGGGAACACAATTTTGCTATCACCAAAAAAGAGCTGACATAAAACTGACTGAGGGAAAACACTTCTAGGAATATTTTGCAGCATATATGGCAAGCTGCCTATATATGACAGTAGTGGATGGAATAGATGCTGATGTCCTCTCTAGGAGAAAAGTCTCATTAGAGCAGACAGGACTGACAGTTTCTATCCAGACTTTGCATGTACATAGTGCTGCCCTCAACTCAAGCTTGGAAAGTAGCTGGACAAGTTAAATGAACGAAGCCCATTAAAACCCCCAGGTTTGCAGAAGGCTGAAGTAAGCCACATGGAATTTGTCACTTGCTGCAGGTCACATGTCATTCAGGAGTGGAGCTAGTGACAGAATCAAGGAAAAGAGCTGGAGGAATAATATATTTTGGGGGGAAAAAACTTACATTAAATAGCTCAGGAAGTATATTTTCTCATATTCTGGGTGAAAAAAAGAAATGTCCAATTCTTTTTACTGTCTCATTTACATTTCCTCTCTTTCATCCTTCCTCCCCTCCCCAGCTTTCTCACTATAAAGTATGCCTTTCAACAAAAAAATTTAAAACATTTCCTTGGAAAATAGCAGCACTTCATGTTCTTTCCAGAGTTCCTATCTCCATTTCTGGAGCCAAAATTATTGGGTGAATTTAGTCCCAATGTATGAACCATTTATTTGGGCAATGATATACTTTTTTCCCCACAAATTTTCTGGTAAAAATGCAAAAAATTAAATAATAATCACCAGTCCTCACTAGGAAACCACATACCCATGCCTTTCTTGTGCTCTCGCTGCAAATTTTATCAGCTGGGACCCCAATGCTTCCATGGCACTTCAAAGCTCTGTAAGGACCATTATCCCCTCTTAAAATGTAGAAGAAAGTGAAATTCACGGCGCAGAGGAATTGGTGAGCTTGTGGTGGGACAAAATAAACACTCTGGAAAGGAAGCCCTGGGGAGATGGCTCACCTCCAGCAGCACAGACTAAGAACTTTTCTGTAGCAAAAGGAGTTTTTTGCTCGAAGAGCCGCACCCAGCAAAGACAACCTGGGAAGGTAAAGTCGCAGCAGCTGTAATCCTGCCAGGGTTACCCAGAGCCTTCAGCTTGTGGATTTGGTGGCTCTGGAGGGTGTTTGAAGAGGAGATATGGAAGGAGGCACAGATGCGTCCCCCCAGCGCAGGTGTATTTGGAGCCAGTACCGTGCATGGGAGCACAGGGGTGAAGAGGAGGGGGATGACCCCTGCCATGTCTCTGCTCTCTGCAGCGCACAGATGGGCAAATTAATAAGAAGAAAGGACTCCAGCTACTGAAATTGCCCTTCTCTGTGCTTGCCATGGTTTTCATTATTGAAAGACTCCCTATTTATAAGATACCAGGTGTGCTAAATAATAATAATAATTAAAAAATCCTAACCGTTCCCATAAACACAGATATATTTTTTTTTTTATTTAAGACAAACCCTAGGGTCCCCCCTGCCCACAGCAATCCCTTCTCTCAGCCCCAGCCTCCCCCCTCCACAAACAGCAGGACCGCTACAAGCAAAGGAGAAGGAGCAAAGCCCGAGGGCACTGGCAGGGCACAGCAGTTAGTGTGTCACTGTGATAATCTGCTTAAAGGAGGAGGCCAGAGCATAATTAAATATCCTGGCCTGAAGTCCTAATAGAGCAGCTGGAAGATCTGATGCTCTCCCCATAATAAACTGCAGCTCATTTATTACTGCTTTGCATATGTATCTAGAAATGAGTTCAGCCCCAAGCCCTGACTCTCCCCATTCTCTATCACCAGATACTGACCTCCTGTTCTCAGGTTATTGTTGGGAACATGACACCTACTTTTATCTACATCTGAGAAGCCACAAAACTAAGCAAGCAGATTTTGTCACACGTATTCCTGTGGCAGCCACAAAACTAAGCGTGGCAAAATCTTTTTACAAAATTGTTGCAAATTTACAAAAAAGGAGAGCTGACCTTTCAGAACACATTCTTCTCTGATTTTGTTTTCACATTATCAAGGAAGATGCTTTGAGCTTCCACCCTTTAGCAATTCAGCAGGATGACGAGCAACCAGCTGGAAGTCATGCAGCGGCTGGCCACTGGCCTCCTCAAAAGGGAGGTAAACCTCTCTTGGCTTGCGTGAGTCCAACAAGACAGAGACATTTTCTGTCTACTGATGTAGCAGAGATTTAATAACGGGGAGGTGAGAAAGCTACTTAGGCTCATTTGCACACCCAGAGCATGAGAGAAGAGGGTATGAATAAATTTAGGCTATAGACTGGAAGAAGCAGTGGGGACAACCAACAGAATGAAGGTTGAGATGGAACTTGATTGTGTTGAGGGGATTACAGGGCACAGGGGATGCATTCACCGTGAGCTGGATATGGCAACCTAAAAGATCCTGTCCAGATTTACACTGACCCCATTCAACCTTTGCACAAACATCATTCAGAGAGTGAAAATGGTGGTTTGGATGCCTAGCATGCATGGCTCTCTTCCATGCCCAGAGCTTTGTTTTGGCTGTACAGGGATCCTGGAAGTCCAGCTGGGACTAGATACCCACTTTCTTAAGACAGGTAATGGTAGGGTGATAATTGAACCCTTTGTCACCCCTGTTTTATCCTTCATATGCTTCCTTGTAGTCCTGAATTTGAATGACTTTCCTCATCCTTTGGCACCAGCTATTTGTGGTTCTTCCAGAAGGTGAAATCAAATTTCCCGCTGATGTAAAGCACGATAGCTCCACTTCATCCATGGAGTTACGCAAATGTAAGACTGGCAGGAGATCAGTCAGACCTTCAGATATGGCAGACATTAACGGCTGAAGTTCATTCAAATACTGTAGCTTCCACTTGGATTAACTCACCCTTTGTCAGGTTAATCAAAATATGCCTGGCTGCCTTGTCCCTGATGCTCAAAGAACACACCACATACTCTGACCTTTTGCAACATGCAAGAGGTCTATATTTCACATGCCAGCTATTCAACAGTAAGAATAGGTAAACCTAATGGCTTCCTGCAAGAATGTTATTTTTATAGAGATAAAGAGAAAAACAATCTAATAAAAGCACTGTCTTAGAGAGCAGCCGTCATTTTCTTCTAACAAAAACCTCATTTTTGCTGGTAAGACAAATCAAGTCAGCCTCATAGACCTTTTATTTGTTTTGTTTTCCAACTAAACAAAAGTAGCTGCAAGGTAAATGAAGTGCTAATTTTCAGGGGGCTGGAATTTGGGAAGGAGCAGAGGTTTTTCAGGACTCATTCTTAAGCAGAGGTAGTGGCATGCACCTTTAACATTTGGATGCCAAGCTGTCAGCAAGCAACTTCAACACCGCCTTTATCTCTTCTCTTTTCTATTTATACATTACACAAAGCTATTTTTTCCTGGGTTTAATTGCACATCAAAGGACCAGCTGAATGGATCGGTTTGGGAGGTTGCTGATAGCAACGCTGGGGAATCCTGCAAATGCAGGTCTAAAATTTCAGTTCTTTCCAGTGGTATATTAACTAATACAGGGAAAGCCAGTGAAACACTTAGCAAGCAAAAGCACCCTGGCTGTGCTTCTATTATTTACAAGTTCAAGCTGGACATAGAGAAGATTAAATAACTATTTATATATTAATTCCCTCCCTCTAACCACACATTTCCTACTGAAGGAGACACCAATGACAATGCTCATTTCACTCTTACAGAGACGTAGTGGCAGATCTCTGAAGATATGCCGGTGTCTCAGAGTCCATGAACATGCCCTTAAAAATGGAGTACAGCCTCCTATTCATTCAGGGATGTATAAGATGAATCTCCCAGTTACCTTTAGCCCAAATATATTTGCCTTGGCAAATACGGATTTTGAAGAACTGTTCCAGGATTACATGAACACAAAAATCACAACATTAAAATTGATTATATTGGACACAGTGTCAGACTGAGTGTTTCACTGACCTGTAAGTGAATAGAAATGCCTACCCCTCTATATTCCCATTGTAACAGAGACGTGACCATCGCAAAGTACCTCAGCTGGCTTAAAACCATTTTCCCAGCACCGAGCCCACCTCCTCTAAGCTTTATGCACAAGAAAGGTAAACAAGCACAACTGCAGTCAAAGTTGCACAGCCTTTTTTGACACATTGACTTCATTATTTTTCTCTACTTCCCCAAGCTTTCCAGTTCATACTGATTTAGCTTCTTTTAGGTGAAACCTTCAGCAAAGCTGCTGGTGTTTCAAGATCCTTAAAACTCACTCCTTTGAATGTTTCAATGTCAATTATTGCTTATTTATGGAAGGAAAGGAAAAGCAAAACACACAGACCCAGACTCAGGAAATAACAAATAGACAGAGTTCCACATTCATAAATAAAACAATATACTTCCTATAGCTCTTACATAATCGTAAAGGTTTGTTCTGGTTTAAAACCAGCACCAGTTTAGTAGGTCTTTTTGTTCTACTATTGTTGTGCTACTTTTAAGTGGGAGAGGTGTTTGACAAGTGAATCTTCAGTAATGACAGCTGCAGCTTTAATTGACTTTTTTGAAAATATTGAGCTAACTCAGAATTACTGAGCTTAACAGCACTTGTGAGTGTAAACTGAAACAATATGTGACTGGTACAGACTGCATAATAATTTATTTAACGGTAAATCCAACAGAAGTTGATGGCCAAACCTAGAGACACTTAAACGCTGTTGGAAAACCCTTTCCCTTCCTGGATTGGACATAATCCACCTCTGGGCTTTATTCCACTGCACACACACAAGTATAATTTACCATAAGAATTTATAATGGTGCGTACATTTTTAATAGGGCCCATTTCCTTAAGCTGTTTCTGTTCACTTGCAGAAACATGACTTTCTAAGGAGCACAGCCATACAAGGAGATGGACACAGATTTGGGGTGAGGTAGAGGAGCTGGAAGATGGCTCAGCCCTGATGGTCAGTGCTCCTTCATGCCACACAGATCTGCATAGGCCAGTCTCAAGAGGAATGCCTTCAAATACCTTGAGAGAACATACCTGTTTGCAGATACAGCAAACTAATTACATGGAGCCAAATCTCTATGGAAATAATAATAATAAGAATTAGAATGTTCCAAACAGTACTCATCTGGGAATCTCAATTAGCTTCACAAACAGTAATTAATTTAGCTTCTTAACTGTCTGCAAGATAGAGAATTACTAATCTTCCCATTTTATGGATGGGGATATACACATGCAGAAATGTCTACAAGACACTGGCTAGAGTTAGACAGCACATCTTCTTGTGGCCTGTTCTCTACCTTGTGCTGTCTCCCATCATATCAGCTGGTATTCTCCCTTTCTTTTTATGCAAGACTACATTCTCCTGTTTTGGACCAAAGAAAAAATGTCTCCGAAGTCTCCCAGGGTTTAACATAACCAAGGTCTTGCTTTGTGTCCCCTGTGCTATGACACAATGTGTGTCCAGATGGGAAGCATTGGATTTGACTTAGTAATCCAACAGTGAAGTTTCCCTAATGAGGCTGATGACAAATTTGCCTTTATTTCTTTTGCCGAATACTAGTATTACCCAGGAGATAACCCTGTAAAAAAAGTCGGATTAAACACCAGGAGAGAGACCTGCCCGCCTCTGACCTTAGATGCAGGGCATGAAGTGTCAGGGCTCTGAGGGCAGCACTCCAACATGGTGAGATAACACTAAAATAAACACCAAGCTGGCCATACAAACACAGCCTCCTCTACTTTATAATCCCTTTGCCATTTTACATTTCCAGATGAGTTATTGTATTGCAACACATACACCATTAGTACGTCATGCTCCCTCAATAGTACTCCCTAAGTATATAGAGGATGGGGAGGAATGAAGAAAAAGGCTTGTGACATTGATAACAATCTTAACTGAACTTGATATGCCTGCTTTCTGAAAAGGAAAATCTTTGGGTATCCTCAAAATATTAAAGACGTTTGTTTGAGCTGAGGGTCAACTGGATATGGTATGGACTTAGTGACCGCTGAATAAATAGCTGTTCCACAAATGTTCACACATAAACTGTCTTTGAATGCAAGGCTGTCCTTCAGGTAAGACAGGAGGTAGGAGATGTTCTCATCTATGTTTAACTTGGTCGCAAAGTGGGTTTGTGACTTGGAAAAATTATTTTTCATTGTGTCTTGATTTCCCACAAAGAAAACAAGGCTTGCAGCTGGTGTCCATGGCAGCTGTGCTGCAGTGAATACAAAGTGGATGAAAAATATTACTACTGGACTGTGTAAGAGGAGATTTCAGACCCACTCAAATTTTTTAGCAGTTTGGAGGACTGCATAAACTGCCAGGCAATGGGGAAAGATGTCCATTGCAGCGTCACCACTGGAAAAAGGAACCACATCCCAGTGTGCTCATCTCCTAAAGCCAAAGTCTGCTTTAATTTCCCCAATTTAGGGTAACTAAACAGCTCCCCTGAAAATTCCCTTTGCCACATTTCTCTGATGTGAGCCAGCAGCTTGTCTGCTTTGTGTCTATTTGTGGCCGATATGAACTGTGAGGGCTGAAAACATGTCCAGAAGATCTTTTACAATTCCTGGTGACGAGGAGGGCTGTGAGCAGCAAAGTGTGTCACATATATTTGTCAGCTGCAAAGCTGAAACTGATAGCAGGGTACGAATAGAGAGCTGATAGCCTCACCTCTAGCTGATACTTCATGTGGCAGATCATGTTTCTGGGGGCTCCTTTGCCTGCCCCAGGGATGGCTAGAAACAAGTTCTGTTGCACCCTGGTGAGGAAGTGCTCATGTTATCTCACCAGCTGCTTGGGACCAAAAGGCCAGGGTAAACCAGGTATACAAAAAAGCCCTGCCTGAACAATCTGCTGTTTGCCAGTGCTTAAATATTCACAGTCCTGTGTTGGTCAGGATGATGATATTATGGCTTTGCTATTGCTCCCCGCTTGCAGTGCTCTCCAGGCACCTGCACTCAGGAGCTGGTTGTAAAGTCAAGCTTGGAGGCAAAGCTGAGTGCAGGCCATCAAAACCACGAGGCAGCTGGAAGCAAGGCTGGTAAGTGCAAAATGCACCAACACTGGGGCTCTAGAGATGGCAGTCACTGCTACTGCAGGATGAAAGGGAGGGGAAAACACTACGCACCTTGGAGGTAAAGCCACCCCTTGGCATCTCGTGTAGGACGACAGCGGAAATGTCATCCAAGCCTCCCCGGCCCAGACCTGAATGGCGAGGGAAGGGAATTCAACCAGCTTTTAAAATCTCTGGAAGATAGCACAGCGGTTTACATTCAAGTTGTCACTCAGGCAGATGCATTCCTTAAATGCCCATGATTAGCCCTCTTCCCCAATTAGCAGGAGAAGAATCACAGCTCTTGTGCAAAGTGGCTGTGGAGACACCCATTAATTTCCATGGACTTGAATGTAAACAGTAATGAAAAACTCCCTCTAACTTTCCAGGGAGACTCGCTTTGAGTGCGCATGTGTCTTTGTGGGTCTTTGCCATCTGGAGAGATACAAGGTCCCTCTTTCTCTCCCTGAGGCAAAAGCGATCAGCTTCAGAGCCACCATCCCCAGCAGATCCCAACTGCCAGCTCCTTGAGAAGCTGCTTGGCTTCTTGGGAGAATTCTTTGGGTTTATTTTTAAACTTGGTAGCAAAGGGGGAAGGGAAGGATCATCTTTGTATTCACAGACTAGTTGGGAACACCAGCAGCATCTCTTGCTCCCAAGAAACTCATTGCACTTTGGAGATACTCTGCCCCACCTGGAAGCAAGCACAGGGGGAAGAGGGATGTTCTGGGCTCTGACATGAAAGGGAAGAGAAAACATGAAAAAAAAACCAAGCAGAGAAGCTCTGCAAATGAACAGTCAGCATAAACAAAGCCTATCAGCCCAGGCAAGAGGCCGAAGCACAACTGCACTAAACAAATCACAGTGGAATCAGCAATTGGCAAAGTAATTGGCGTTATTACAGCTGATGGAAAATTTTTGATGCCGCCCATGTTCGCTTTCGAAACACTACTCAGACATTTAATTGGCTCAGTTCTCATGTAGCTGATTGTTCTTTTTTTGCTTCTGGAATATATCATCAGGCTTGTATCTACAAACAGAAACTTTGGGATATGCTTCCCTGGCTCTGTCCACCCTCCATGAGATGGGGGATGAAGTTTGCACAAACTAAGCAATGCAGGAGAAATGCATGGAGAGAAATAGGTCTGACCTGGGAATTTGAATCACTTCAGCCTCTGTGTTCCCTCATTTCTTCACGAGTTCAAAACTAGCACTACCAGACAGCCTTATGCTTGCAGCACATAAAATAATGTGAGTTAAATGCAGGGATGAAAATTGCATCTGATGATGTCACCACAGGCTGGTTTTGGTGCTTTAGTTGTCGTGCAGGAATATTGCCTTCTCTCACACACACATATGCTCGTGTGAGCACCCTTTGGCATGTTTCTCACAGTATTTGATAAAAAGTTAATATCGGTTGAGCATCTGTGCTCAGGAAATACTTCTTCTACTCCGTAGATCCTTGGCCAAAGTATCCTCATCCTCTGATTTGAACCCTCTTCCAGAAAACCAACAGTCCTCCATGGGTCAGGTCTGCATGGACAGGGAATTTTCAGCCAGAGGCTTCAAAGTCTTTCCCCAGTGTTTTTTTTTAAAAACCTCACAAAATCATTAATCTGTAGGGAGCAGTGAGGTCCTCATGGTATATGAAATTTGGCAATGGTGCTTTTTTTTAAACTTTCATCAGAAAGAGCAGCTTGGCTTGGTGCTGAGACACACGTTCAGCTTTTTTTTAACCTCCACTCCCTAGGTCTAGTCTTAGCCCCTTGATCTGCCCTTTGGAGGACAACCAAGTCTAGGAGCAGAAAGCTCTTTCCTTGGCCAGGTAATGGATCCATAGGGCAGACAAGGCTGTGGAGGAAGGATGCTATTGCCCACTTCCCTCCTCTGCTCCTCTAGTCTGTCAAGAGCTGTATGAACACAGGCTGCCTTAATGGGAAACACCACGGTGGCAGTAGCTCTGCAGCCATGTAGAGGGATGGCTCCTTGATTATCAGAGAGTCATTTTGAAGTATGCTTTCTCCCTGGAAGGAGTGGGAAGATTTCTGAACCTACTTGATTGATTCATTCATTGGCTGAATTCACTGGGATATGATCCATTTAGCTTTACAGCTCATTTCCAAGGAGGAGGGAGACCAGAGAGGCTCATCCATCATATCCTCCATCCTTGCAAATCAAATGCAGCTCCACGCTGGGAGACTCCCAATGCTAAAGGGAAAGGGTGTTTGGCAGCACAGCTTCCAGAGATTTCTGGAGCTGCTGGACACAAATCCTCTTGTTTTACTTGGAGAGAAATAAAAAAAACCTCTCCCTGCAAAGTGGTCTGGCGCATGATGGCAAAGGACATTCCCTAGAACTTGAAGGAACGTGGTGGCCCTTCAACAGCCAGCATTGCATGGCTGGACTGAAGCATGGCCCCTCAAAGTCTGCCTTAATGCTGGCCAGTATGGCCATCTGTAATACAGCAAAGCAATTTGGGAACACCACAGGTTCCTGACTCAGAGATGAGAAGGATGGCTTCAGGATTAAGCCCCTGCTCCACAGCTTTTAGGACCCTGCCACCCAGAAGCACAGGGTTGGGGAATGGGATCATTTTAAACAAGCAGGCGCTGTTCCACCCAAAACAACTGGCTAATTATAGATGACCCAGTGCCACAGTTATCTTTTGCAGGGAGTTATAGTATTGATCCCAGGCCTTTGTGCCTCCCGAGGCACTGCTGCTGCTACTGCCAGACACCAGCACAGGACCTGGTGAGTCCTACAGCGCTTCAGAAGAAGACTGAATCCAAGCTGCCTTCAAAGCAAATTGGAGACCAGAAGATGACAAACAGGCAAGATCAACACAAGGGAAATCAGCTCTTTCCTTCTCCATGCCAAACAGGACTTACAGAAAATCCCAAAAGAAAGAGCCAACAGGCTATGGCCAGTGATACAAATGGAAGGAAAACACAGGCAGCCTCATGCTATTTGTTTCATCTATCAAGCTGAATATTTTCCTTTCCATTAACCACTTCTGAGTGCTTGACTCTGTGAGAGAAGAGTAATGCAGAGCCCCAAGAAGCCAACGGGGAGATGCCCACTCCCTTCATCCCAGTTTGGTGCAAGCCTTTGAGTCACACCCCATATGAGCCGGTCTACAAAGGGGTAAAGTCTCCTGGTGGAGATGCAGTGGACTCCTGGGATGAGATGTAAGAAGACAGAGGTCTTCCCCCAGCAGTGCTGCTCTGTGGCCACAACCAAATCACCTCACTTAGTGGTTTTTCTGTTCTCTGAAATGGGCATAGCATCTTGCCCTGCTTTGTGAGATGCTGAGATTTATGTGCAAAAAGAATGACATAAAAACTACGTATTGTCAAATAAAGCAAGATGAAGCAATAAAAACAAGCCAAGGTAATGTGGGTGCCATTAAAATCCTGACACTGAGTGCTAGAAGTGGCTTAAATTTGCTGCGGTACTCCTGCTGTTCCCTTTTATTAAGCACGGAAAAATATTGCCTTGCAGATAAACATTGTGATGAGGTAAATGTCCAGAATTTAATGAACTCCATTATAATTGATGAAAATGTAGCTTTCATTAGTTTATAAATGCCTTATTCATTTATTTTTTTTTTTAGTCCAGAAAGAATGTTTTCCCTAAGCATGTGCCAAGTAAGAGAGTAAACAACTTCTGCTAATACACCTTCATCTCTTCTCCAAGGCTGTCTCTCCTGCAAAGGAAAGGTTCGTGTTACACATCCACCAGCCCTGTCCACAGTCCTCTTGCAAAGCTTTCCCAGTGCAACGCACCCACCCCCAGTAACAGCTGGCCACAGCTGGGTGTGTCGATAGGCACCGCGAAGCCTGTTCCCACTGCTGTCTGCCTGCCTCTGCCAACCCTTCAACTCTCATCTTCACCTTTTAATGTCATACAGTCTCTGGGCCAAGAACAATAATACATTTGCTTTATGGTGCTCTGACCACGACAGGGATTTTTATGGACTACCACAATATCATCTTCTTAACTGTGGACATGCTGCTGATTAAAGGGGTCACATTGGCAGCAAGGGAATCTATAATGTCTTTATTTGTTCATAGGAAGGATACACTGGGAGTTCAAGTTTCTCTCTCCAGCTTCAGCCTCTTGGTGCTTTGATCCTGACCACCTTTGAGAATAAAAGGGGAATTTAGCTCTTAAATGCGATTCGGTCACTGGTGTCTCAGTTAACACCCTCCATAAAAGGATTGGTTTCTTTGTTACACAGCACAAGGCTGAGACCACAGAGTTGAAATAGGAGTAGCATGAAAAAAAATTATCTTTTTAGCTAAAAAGGGTAAATCATTAACCATGTAAATAAATGAGTGACCATTGAGTTTTAATAACACACTCTATTCCGTTGCGCATTCGTGAAGAGGGGTGAGGAGAAAATGTTCTGAGGCTTCAAAAAGATTTTTTTTTTTAAATAGAGAATTACACATCACAGTATTTCAGCACCACGAACACCTGCTGACAGTATGACTGCAAAACAGGACATTCTTGAGGCTGTAAGAAAATGGGCACAAAAAAGAGAATCCTGTTATCAAGTAAAATATCTGAAGACTGTGGTTGAGCATGTGCTTTTTTCTCTGACTTTTAAAAGCGTCACATCCTCAAATTCAAACAAGCAGATGGCTGCCAGAAACACTCTGAAACCAGCAAGCTGCTTGTGTTGGACCCATCATTTTGGTGTATTGGCCTCTTGACTCTCACATTGATTTTTATTTCATTTGGTTTTGATCCAAGGCAATTGGAGAGGATTTTAAAGTCACCAGTGACCTCTGAACTTCAATGATGGCATTTTGGGGCATTTTATCTAAAAGAGGAGATAAGGGCAGAAATGGCCATTCACTTGCCATCCAATGGAAAAAAAAATGTAATGACACCATTTGTGGTTTCAGTTGAAGCAGCTGAAGTAAGCTGCTGAGGCTGTACAGAGAAGAGGTGATACTGCTGGAGGGAGAAATGTTTTGAAGAGCATGCAACCATGGCACCACCTCCTTTTGTTGATAGGACACAGCCGCAACTGATGAAAACTTCAGCTCTAACTCTGTGTTCTTGCAAAGTAGCAACCCTGAGCAACCCTAAGTCATACCTGCTCCTGACTGAGTGTCTGAATTTTTGTTTCTTCCCTCTGAAAGAGTGTAGAAATCTAACATTTGGTGTGAAACTGGGTCTTAAGAAATGCCAGTAGAAAAAGAGCCTGCTTTGCATTTCCCCTGCAACTTAGATTGCTCTGACTATGTCAAACTCGACCTTGATTCCTCCCAGTAAGAAATAGTACACATCTCTTGTTCTTCACATACACTTCCCAAGATGTCGTCTTGAGCTTCATCTCCCAGGTGCTAAATGGTTTGCCATGCAGGAGATAAGCTGAAGCTCTCAGATGAAGGATAAGACTGATAAATTTGCTCCTTGGGACCAAGGGGACCTCTGACAATGTGGGTGAAGGTCACCTGGAAGATAAAACTAAGCTGGTAACATCACTGAAAAAAATCCCAAGGTAGACACCCTGCCGCACACATGCCTCCTGCCGAGGTGAAGACCCTGGCCACCATTAGTCAAGTTCCTCCATATGCTGTGGGAAGTTTCTCAGACCCTGTAGGACAGCTGAGTGCGTGACCATAGGGTACCATTTCTTCTGATTCCCTCTTCTTAAGACATGTGTAAGCAAAGACATTTTTCTCCCTCACCTTGTCAGGGGCTCTTATGAACTCCCTCCAGCCATCTGAGGCTCTTGCTTTTACAATTCCATAATTGTCTTGCAACTTTTCCCAGACATGGTGACATGGTGGAGCCATTCCCTTCTCCCAAATGCCTGGATCTCCTCCCTTGTCTTCGCTGAGGTTATGCTCTGCTCACATCCAGGTTACTTTCTCCCCAACACTGTTATTATTGAAGCAGAGTCACTTATTAAAGGAACAAGAGCATCCTATAGTGCAGTTGCTGTTCAAATGCAAGAGACCAGAAGTATAGTATTCCTGTATGAATAGTACTGTGCCAACTAATTTTGGTGGCACATAGATAAAATACTGATTTAATTTATCTATATCTAGTAAAATCTGGGAAAAGCTTATAGGAAATCATGCCTATATCTTAGTTAATGAAATTCTGGGCTGCTTCTGGGAAGACTGACAATTGTAAAACAAATCCGCCAAACTTTCATTCACAGCTTCATTGCAAAGCCACTGCAGATACAGCAAAGACTGCCAAATTCATGGTGGGGGGGGGGTGGGTGGTTAACGCACACACAGGAATGGGGAGCACCGCATTTTCTTCCTCCCAAGGCAGCCTGGCAGCCTGGAGGGCAGGAAAGCTAAGAATGGATGCTCTTGATGCTGCCAGCACACCTCAGTGTTGCAGGACTTTTTTTTGCCAACCAGTAACTTGAGCCTGAAGTCACCTCTGCAAGCAAACCACACAAGCCTTCACCAAAGATTCTGTCCATGATGCTTGGAGAAGGCTGCCAGAGGTCTCAAGCAATCATTCTGCAGCCCCTCTCACTCTCCCCATGAAGAAGAACACACCAGGATGTTGATTAGTAGCCACGCTGCTGTGCTGCACCGTTAGAAGCAAATACTGGAGCTGATGCAGCTTGATTTTACCAGTGCTCTGTGCAGCTGCTTTGCTGCACCCAGAAACCACAGGCTGAAATGAAACTATATGCACCATATCTGCAGGTTGCGTGTGCCCCGATACCCTTGTGTTTATGTTCGTGCTCATTATTATACACAGAAGGAGAGTGTGCAGAAAACATTGGTCCCGAGGGACAGCATGCTGTACTGATTTTCAAGCCGGTTGCTCTGCAAGTAAAAGCCAGAGTGTTAGCAGGTAATGCCTGTAAAGTTTGATGCCTTGATTTCTGCTGTGTGGATCAATATTAACAGTAATATTGTATTTCCAGGGCATAGTCAACTGACAGAACTATTGATTATTTGGTATGTAGCAGTGCATTGATACTTGATAGCAAACTGGGACACTGAAACAATAAATGTGCAGTTGTTAACAAGCAACACAGGGCATTGAGTTTCAGTGACACAACTGGGATATTGCTTCCTTTGTCTAAAATGGAACATCTTTAACATGTCAAAAATATAATTTACTTAGCTGACTTACTGAAATACCTGGGGAAAATACCTTCTTCACTGAAACCTGCAGATTAAGGTCATGTTTCCAAATATGTGCCAAATTCAATCAATAATTTCATCCCCACTGTGACCAAACACTTGAGGTATTCTTGAAGGGAAAATGTTTTGTTTGATATGTTTAAACATGTTATATCAGATCACCTTGTGCATGAACAGATTTCAGGGAAAGAAAAGATACTGAAACATTACACTTTGGTTGCAGTAGTCGAGCCTAAGTTTTTTTTTTCACCTAGGTTTTTGATTCAGTGTGAAAAAGTATATATATGTATATGTATATATATATGTATATATATGTATATGTATATATATGTATATGTATGTGTATATATATATAATGGATAGGGTGAACTCGTTAAACTTTCTTTATTAAACAAAGGGTTTACTTATATTTGAAAGACATAATGCTATATCCTTCCTTGAGCTGTTTTATTATACATAAGTCTACAATTGTCTCCTATGGACACATTTGACAATCAATCACCAAACCATTAAAAGGAAATTATATAGAACACCAATCTTACGGCTGGAATGTATTGAAAATGGAGCCTTCCTATGGTGAGGGAGAAAGAAATACTTTCTGTGAAGAAAAATAACAGATGGCACTTGCTGCTGCAGAAAAGAACACCTCAGTGCCTCAATACTCTTTTTATCTGAGGTTGGAGAGGCAGGGGAGGTGACTAGTAAATATGCAGGAAATGCACCTATACTATACATAGCCTCTTTCTGGGATAATATAGCCTTTTCTCTGCTATCAGCATGTTGAACCCTGTAGGCTTAGCTGCCTTAGCAACCATCTAAGATTTGGAGAGTGCAGGACTAAGGGGGGATGAATCAGTCTCTGATGGCAGCTCCCCTCTCCCACTGCTGATTAAATAGAGCTTAGGATGATGGAGGCCAGTTGTTCAGTTGGGCCTGAGCCTCTTCAGCCACTAGTAAATTAAATGTGCCCAGAAATATTCCCAGGCGTTGAGGCCAACTGGCACAGAATGGTTTGCATCTCTGCTTGAAACCATGTCTTAACTTCCCTAACGCAGCAGCTAAAGGCAAACAGCTCACTGGGATGAACCCTGATCCATGCTTAGGAATGATTTAGGAGCTTGCTAGTTGTCATGGACCAGAAGTCTGCCAAGGACTGGTCTAGTAGTTTGAGTATCCCCAGTCACACTCCTGTGAACATTCCCAGACGCTGCTTAACTTGCTTAAGACAGATGCAGCCTAAGACATGGGTATGACTATGTCCTTCTTCCTCTTTTCCTGCCCAAAGTCATCTCTTTCCAGCCAGGAGAAGGGAATTGTGTGGCTCTAAATTTGGTTATAAGAATAATCTTTTGCTGGTTCATGAAATCACTCTTACTGAGTGAGTGAAAAACTGCAGATTACGGCTGTCTGCAATCTACAAATAATTGCAAGGAACCAGATATGTGTTTAAAATGACAAAGATGTTATCCGTGGGCAGCTTAACTTCATAAACAAACCACTGTCCTCTTTCTCCCGTCCCACACCACTGTCATCTGCCTCATACTACTATCTTCAACCTTTGCAGCTTTAAATTGCATACCCCCAAAAAAGCACCCCACCTCAAGTAGCTGCCATATGTTCTAACCATGCTACATTAGAGGACCATAAGATGTCCCATAGGAACTTCTGTGCTGAGCTGCCCAACAAGTCTGTTTCCATGGGTCCCTCTGAGCTACAAGAAGCTGAATGCAAGCTCTTTACTTTGAGAAGCATAGACTATATCAGGGCAGGGACCATCTGACAGAAGGCACAGCAGGATTAACGCAATCCCACACCCAGAGGGAAGATCTTGGTATGTTGTCACCCAAGTCCGGGCATCCTACACACCACAGGGACCCAAGCACTCAAAGGCAGCAGAGGGAGGCATAGGAAATATTTCATACCTACACCCTCTTTACCACACGTACCACAAAGCCTTCTCACTGGAAACATTTCAAAGCTGCCATCAGAAGCTCTTACTCTCAGATAGGAGCTGTTCAGAGGAACCCATCCCTTTGAATAGCTTTGCTCATGACGCTTGCAGCGCTTATCCGTGGGCATCATCTGTGCAGCAACCGACTCGTGGTTTGCAGATGGAGCTTGGGAGGGAGCACCTTATCGTAGCGAGCTGGCTATATTTCAGCAATGGCACTTTCTTGGTGAACAGACAGCACCATCCACCCTTTGCAGTGCTTGCTTTTCCCAAAGGAAAGATGGTGGAAGCTTGTGTCAGGCATCTGGTGCTTCCTCCCAGCTCCTATCTGGACATCTCTGTGGCCCTGGCAGCTGCAGCTAAAGGCACTATGTGGGCTCACAGCCTCAGTGCTTCACGGCAGCTCCCTGATTCAGGAAGCTATAATGCCAGTGGGATGGCGGATGACTTCATGCCAGCAGAATCTTAATACCTTATGATCCTATGATCTACTGCAAAAGGCAGGAGGAGTGGGAAGCCCAGCAGGCACCTGATTGAAGAGGCTGGGGGAGATAAGCAGAGACAGTGTCCTGCTGTGCGTTTCCTCCACCTCCATAACCTTCTAATTTTCAAAGAGTTTCCATCGGGCTGTGGCAGCTATTGTTCTCCAGACCTGGTGCATCAGCATCCCCATTACACTGACAGCAGTTTGGGATTCACACACTGCCACCCCTTCTCCTTCTTCCTGTCAGGAAAAGGAGCAGCTCGTTTGGCTTCAAGAGGAAGCAAAACGTGTACAAGTCGGATACTCTCCGTGCTAACCGCGTACAGGGCTATGCTACATACTCCATAACCAGCATGGGCCGCCTGGACACGTGTTCATGCTCAGATAGACCCAAATGCGTTTACATCGGACTTCACAAACATGTGTCTGTCTGTCCTTCCTTCCAAAAGTGGCCACAGCAGCCAGATCAAACTTTGGGACAACCATTACCGATGTGCAGAGTCAGAAATGAATGAGCGTTCCTTTATGCCCAGTTATGAAGAAAGTTGAAGATTCGCATTGGCCATTAAGATAAAAAGAATGCTAATTTAAAGCTCCAGCAAGGTTTAAGGAGTAATCCTTGCATAGGCAGGTAGGTATGATCAATGTAAAGGTTGTTCTTGTTTCTGCTTGGCTCCGTAAAAAGAGAAAAACTGTCAGGGCTGTGCATTTATTTCCTAAAAAGGGTTGAAATAAGTTTAAGCATTACTGTTATTATCTCAAAAATGTGAGACACATTTCCATCTGAATGTTTCCCTTCACAGTCAGATATCCATATTCACCATGTGCGTACCTTCAATTCGGGGACTGCAGCTCCCTTGTGGTCAAAGGACTCAGGGTCCATTTTGTGTAGATCTTTCTGCCAAAATGGGGTTCTTAGTGATAGGAAATACTGCAAGGTCAACCACAGCCTTGACAGAATCAGGAGGGTAGGAGAATATTAGGGAGAAAATGTAAGCTGTAATATCCAACTGTAGCTGGCAAACCCGAGAGTATTTGGATTGCCTGTACCAGTATTCCACTTGCCTGTTTTCAAATGATTGTCCTGGTCCTAGTGCTTAACCACCTGAATATACTGAAGAAGGATATTCACAAGAAGGATCTCATGATAAAAAGGCTATTCCTGGCCCTCTTTCCATCACATCATAATCTGTCCACTAATATGGCTTGAGATCTCAGCTGATCAAAAGGTCATAAGATGCTACCGCTAAGTATCACTCTGCCTCTGTTCAGCCGAAGGCATTTTTACTCCATGCAGCAGGCAGAGGAATGCAATAGCAAAGTCTTCAAATCTGTTTGTATAATAGATGAAGTCTTTGCTATATGGCATTTATCTTCCTTCAGGGAGTGACACCTGATAAATAAATCTCCAGTTCCCAGCGAATTTAAATAAAACAAAGGCAAATCATAACCCTTCACACTGTAAATATATCGCTGCAGGGAACATAAGAGTTCTCACTCTCCCACCATTTCCTTTGCTACAAAGCTATAGACTGCTGACCACCCTCAAATTCTGCCAAAATCAAGGGAGCTCAAATCTCTGAGTACATTACGAAGAGCATGGTGTTAACATAGGAAGGACTAAAATATACATTACTCATTTAGACTAATGAAATGGTAAAAAATACTTCTTTTTTTTTTCTTTAAATTAGGAAAAAGCAAAAAACAAAGCAAGGAGGGTTACTAGCATATCAATAGGAATAATGCGGTGAAAATGGGGGGAAATCTAGTAAACGGGGTGATGTGTTTCCCAGTGAACAACACTAGGATTGACAGTTTTCAAACATTCTGGTATGAATAAAATACTGAACCACATCCTACCCAACACCACCACATTGGCCAGTTGGTCACCGCTGTACTGCGGTGTGCTGGTGGCAGTGGGTCCATCAGTCCTGCACTGCGCCCGTCCCTGGATGCCAGCCATCACCTCCAGCACTGACCGCAGCCGTTTCTCTGGCCATCCTGCGTCCAAGAGGTTCAATATGGGCAAAACCACAGATTGCTGCCCAAAACAGCAGGGAGAGAGGGTACCACTGCCAACAACCACCTGCCACCAGAAGTCCTTGTCTAGCAGGTCTGCAGAGCTAGTTTCTGTGAGCATTTCCATTGGAAAAAGGACTGTTTTGTGTCTTCCGCACACCTGAAGAGTTGTCACAACCAAATTATACCCCTCAGCATTTCACAGACTACCTGCCCGCTCCACGGCTCTCCAGATGCAGAGCTCTACACCAGGACCAACAGACAGTTTCTTTAACTGCAACTGGCAGTCATTTTGCTCCTCTCCATGCTTTCAAAGCTGAGAGCCATCAAAGATTAGCAGAAAAAATCATGACTATTTTTCCCTAAGAAGCAGCACTGGTAATAGGCTTCAGGAAAAATCCTCCTAAATGCAAGTGATAAGCGTAGACTGTGTGAAGGCTGACAGGACTGATTATAATTATCACTGTGAGGGGACCAGCACTAACCTCCCTTCTGGAAGGCAATGACAGTTCCTGTAAGGGAACATGCAAGTGAATTATCATAGACAAAATCATTGGAAGTGGAATTGTCTTTCACTGAGAAACTAAATAAGGCTCTCATTTGGGGGGGGACGCACACCAAAACCTTGAGCATTTATTAAAGTTCATTCCAATAGAAAATGGCACTCAATCACATGCTTAAGTTTCGCTGACTTCAGGATGATGGGAGTCAAAGAATGAAGTGGGACACATTAAGCGTGGAATGGAGTCATGCATGTAAGAGGTGTTTGGAAATAAAGGATATCTTCTGAAACCATACTTAAAAAACATGCTCTGCAACATAACATGAACAGAGAGTCCCAGAGAGCATGTTGATCCAGACTGAGCTGAATATTCAAAACCAAGACAAAATCCAGGCAACCTTGTACCAACCTTTCCCCCTTCCTCACATAGTAGCAGGAAGAAAGGCAAACAGAACCAACACAGAGCTCTTCAAATTGTATCTATACACCAAGTTCCTCAAATTGCATCTTTACATTGACTGAAATACCACAGCATTAGCTTTTCAGCCCGGTTTTGAGGTAGTTATGGTAGGTAGTATTCCTTCAGCATCATCCTGCCCTAACATTCTTTGTGCTTTCTCTGACAGTATTATATTTTTCTTACGTTGAAGATTGTTTGGGCATTTCTCATTTTATTTCCATTGGAAACTAGGAAATAGAGAAACTTGGGCAATCTGGAATAAGAGTAGTAGTACAGTAGCTTTTTCTTTCTGAACACAGGGAAATAGATATTATCTTCTTAATAGTGGGCTATAACTGCAGAGGAGATGAAAAGAAGAGCCTCAGAGTCAAAGGCAGTTCTAGGAGTTTCATTCTCATTATATCTCAATGGAGTGAAGCAAATAAATTGCGCAAGGAGACATATGGAAGCTCACTACGCAAATGGCCTATTTAAGGCTCTTACTTCCTAATTAGGTCCTGGTGTCAGGAGGTTGGTAACAATTATTCACACATAGATCATTTGGATACAATACAAACTGTTCTAAAACCCAAACCATCATAATGGCATGCATTAAAAAGAAGTCCTATTTAGCTTAATCTTTTTAGACTCTTTTGCTTAGCACTTGGAATATCAGTTTCTGTGCTATGCACATCCTAAATTTTGTCTCTAACAAAGCAATAATGGGTTTGGAAGGGGAAAAGGAAGAAACAAAAGACTCCATAGCTATAACTCCTTGTTCTTACCTTGTTCACAGATTTCGTCACTGGACTCTGCACAGGGAACCCACACTCTCTTCCCAAATTCTTCATCTGACTCTGTGGTGTTTCCCAGAGCAAAGAGAAAAAAGAAAACCTTGATTGTGGGAATGACTGTGCAGAAAATGGTAGCAAACATCCAAAGTTTTGCTCTTCCCTTCTCCATTTCCTTACGGCTTTCCACACGCCCGCCGCAACCTGCCAGCCAGATCTCTGAGCACCCAGGGCTGGGGTTCACCCTTGGCCCCACTCAGTTTTGGAAGGTCCCCCAGGCTTCTCCTTAACCCACACAGATGCATAGGTTTCTCCTCCCAAGTAGCTGTGGTAAGCATATCGGCATCATGGGACCATCACGGCTTTCCCCGGCAGCCGCAGGGCATGCAATGATCCGTGATGGCAGGGAGTAGTGTCACAGCTTCCTATGACAACCCACATCGGAAAGGCTTGGGAAGAGCAGGAAGGTGTCACAGGCTGCCAACCCTCCTGCTTTGTTTAAGAGTTAAAGTAGGGAGCTGAAGCCAAGGATTACCACATTGCAAACCCATTTAAAAAAAGGTAAGTGCTTGTGATTCAACATTGAGACTACAGCAAACCTGTTCTTCCCTGTGCTTCTGCACTTCTGGTACAAAAATGAGATCTTCCTCTCACCTTCTTCCCCTGCTGCCTCCTCTCCCCTCTCTGTCCCCCTCTCCAGCCTTTCACACAAAGGTGAAATATTTCACATCTTCACCTGTGGTGATGCAGATCAGAGAGTGTTTTCTTTGCTTTGCTTTTCACTGATTTTGCCCAAGGCATCCTTTTAAGCGGCAGCCTGTGCAAAGATAATAGGTGGCACGATTCTCTTTAGCTGGAATCAGCAACAAATCAGCCATCTGCCACTCCAGGGGTCTGAGATTAACCCAGCCACTGGACCGTGACTGCAAAGCATTTGCACATTTAGATTACAGAAATGTGAGGTTACCGGTCCAAAAAAATAAAAGACTGGGAGTGGGGAAGGTGTGGGGAGAAGGGGCGGAAGATAGCCTTGGCAGAGTCCTCTGGATTAACCCTTCCAGACACAAGTCATCTCATAACAACTCCAACCAGACAATGTTTCTCATTACCAAATGTTAAAAAGATGAAGGATTTGAAAGAAGCAACTTGAGATTCGTGAAACGTCATGTTTCAGGGAAATACATCAAAAGACATCTCTTTGATACAGGGAGAAATAAAGACAAAGACATAGAGCTGTCTTGTCAATGCCTTGCAAAGCTCCTTGAGAAGTATGACCAAGCTGCCCAGATAGCTTACTTGGACCTCTTGGAAAATACAAGAGCAACATTTTTGTCCCAAGATGGACAAGACCCATTACACAAGCTCTCTTATTCCAGAGCATTGTCAAGATATCAAGGAAATGAAAGAGGTCTGCATTCTGAAATATCAAGATTTAGGAAGGTCTCTTCATTTGCTGTCCTCTGTTTACCTTCCTGAATAACAGAAACCACATTGCTACTTTGCACACATGGATGCTGTCGGTCCACATTAATATTCATCTGTATCTTTGGGATCCTCTCTATAATCTGTTGGGAATTGTTATTTGGTAACTGAAGTATTAGGAGGTTTACATCAGTAGAAAACACAAGCTGGCTCCACATCTAAAAGTGTGAGCCATGCTCTGCGCAGGTGCACGGTGGGTTAGGACAGCCGCCAGGGTCTCCTCTACTCACTCTGATGTGGGTTTTAATCCCCACTCCTGGCATTTGCTTTTGTAGTTTGGAATCCCATGGTCAGGGATCTCAGGTTAAAAAGAGGAGGTTGTGCAGGAGAAAGAGGTGCAACTGCAGCCAAAAGTATCAGCAAGGGCTTCTGGGAAATTCAGGCAAGGGCAGCACGGTATGTGCCGTTGGTGAGGAAGGTAGCTTAAATACACGACTCATCTCATTAATCCAAAGAGACAACTGAAAAGCAAACAGCAAGCACATATGTGCATACAAACCCATGAATTTTTATGTATGTACTTTATTCACAAAGAACAGGTAGGATCAGGTGGAAGGTACAATGGCACACCAATTACTCCAAGTTACTTGACCAACCCTCTTGATGACATTTGGCATGGTTTCTTCACCCTCTCCAAGGTTTCCTGGGCCAAGCACTACATACCCCTCACTTGCAACAAAGGAAAAAGAGCAAGAAGAGACAACAGCATCTCCTCTGTGCAACGCCAAGTTGAGATGTGGTAACTACATGGTTCAAGGCACAGCTGAGAGCTGAAGAAGAGCAAGGGATCAGTTGCTGCAGACATCCTACTCCGTACAAAACCTGCTAATGTCACCTCAGAAATTAGTGCACCTTCTAACAGCATTAATTTGGGACTGGGCTTTCAATCCTCCAGAGAGGAAAGACCATTGATCTGCAAGGAGCTGTGAGAAGAAGAGAGTAAGGAGAGGAGGCTGGATAACACTTTTAAGTCTCCCTAAATTCCCCACTATTTATCACAGTATTTCCAAAAGGCATTGCTTGGGAAGAATTAGGTGTTCCAAAATCAGGTCTACGTGTCTGAAACCAAAGACGACATTTGAAGTGGTTTGGATATATACTAGGGCATGGGTTTTAAGTGAGAGAGGTCACAGGGATCATCCCATGCCTGGGACTACAAACTGGGCCAAGCTAACAACCTAACAACCCAACAACCCACAAGCTTCTGAGATGCAGCAAGTTAATGAGCCCCTGCCCATGCTTTAGAAAGGTCTCCTTGAACTTGACCTGCTGGCTGTGCGAGTGCTAAAACTGCTGTTAAACCAGGATCTGGACCCATTTTCAAACCCAAAGGCAGGAGTTTTCTCTTTCACCAGTCTCCAGTTTCTGTAAAGCCAACCTAAAACTTTGGATCCAAATGCCAGAACGATCCAGAAAGGGGCATGTTTGTGGTGGTGGGGAAATCTTTGCATTCAGCTTCAAATATTGAACTACTACAAGAATGCTTGTGCTGGTAAAAATTTCAAAAAGGTTTTAAAAAAAATCAGAACCCCATTAAAAAAAAAAAAAAAAGGTACTTTAATGTACTTTTTCCTAGGCTGTGAATGGAAGGAAGAGGGGAACAACACTGGATAAAACCTTTCCTTTCAGACAAAAATCACAGCAAAACTCCAACCCATCCCTTGCAAATTAATCAACCTTATGAATTGCTGTTGAAGTTTCAGCCCTATCTGATTTTTTTTTGTTTGTTTTATCCAGGCAGGCTTTGCAGGAAGGGGCTTTTGCAACCGAAGCACCGACACTGCATTAACCAGGCTGTGGAGCCACCTGGAAGTTGCCTCATCCCCCAGCAAATGAGAAGCAGAGGGGAACACCGATGCAGGCGACGTTGCACCTTGCAGAGATTCGCATGTCCTACAAGTAACCTTGCATCAGGATACAGAGCCACGAGAGCAGCCTTATGGGTATGGAGAGAGGAGGAGGGGAAGGAGTGGCAACAGGAAAACAATCAGAAAACTCCCTGGGAATCAAGTCTTCTCTTCCTTCCTAGGAAAACATTAAAAAAAAAAAAAAAATTCCTGCCTGATACGGAGATAGCAGGAGGGGATGAGCACACTTGCCCCTTCTCTGCTTATAATCCTTTCCAGCGAGCATCGTAAGAGACACACGTGGGTTTGAGACTGACTACAAGCAGAGCAATTCTGCCAGGCGCTTGCCACACTGCACCAGCCCCGGGGTGCAAGGTGCTGTCCCCCTTCTGCCCCCTCCTGCTCTACCCCAAGTCCCCAGCAAGGGTCCCCTCTCTTTCCCAGAACCCCTAAGTATCCCTGGGGTTGGATGGGGGAGAAAAGGGACACATTCAAAACGCGAAAGGGAAGCAGGGAGGAAGGAGAACACCCCTGAGCCTGGCCGGCGGCCCTGCGGCCGCAGCCATTCTCATTCCCGGCACGTTTCGCTGCTCTCCAGTGCAGCCCAGCTTCGAAATATTAGTGCGGCGCAGAGTGCCATTTTCTAGTCGCTGCAGCTCCTTCTTGGCATCGGTTCAGCTTTTTGTCTTGCCTTCTCCTCTGAGCACCCAGCGGAGGGAGAAGGAAAGAAAGGAAGAAAATAAAGCTCTGCCGCTTCACCGCCGGGGCCGTCAGCCTCCCTGCAGCACCCCCCACCCCGCCTGCGGCACCCCACACCCTCCCAGCCCACTCCCAACCAAACCACTCGGCAAACATAAATCTCTTCCCACCTCCACAGCAGCCAGTTCACAGCCTCCTTCTCCCCCCCTCCCCTTTTCATCGCTCTCTCCTTTGTACTCCTCTAAATTTTTCCAGCCAAGCGTTACAACCTTCCACCCCCCCTTTCTCTTCCATCCCCAGCCCTCCCACCTCCTCCCCTCACATCGGCAAAAAAAATCGTGCCATGGTTGCCAATGCACTGGCACCTCCTCAGAGCCAAGAGCCACTGCACCCACAACATGCCTGGCAGGTCCAATCCAGCTCACAGCTGCCCAAGTGCAAGCTAACTGCAGTGTTCACGGGCGCACACGCGTGTGCACACACACGTGTCATGGGGCAGGACATACTCTTTGCATCCCTTGGCATTGCTGTAAATACAAACTTCCTGCAAGCTTGCATTTGGCAACTGAATTCCTCCTCCTGCTTGTGGGGCCAGGAGGAAAACAGAGGTGCAATAATGACGGAGGGAGGGTGTATTTTATTAAGCAACCCCAACATGGCACTGAGCGCTTCCACCAACAACTTCTCAGTTGCCTGCTATGCTGGCAACCAGCTGCTGGTTCCAGCCTGGCATCAGCTTTGATTTGTTTTTCTCTCCTCTTAAATGCCCTCCTCCCAAATATTTATTCCCTTATTTATTTTCGTTTTTGTTTTTTTCTTCCCTTTTTCCCTCTTAGCTCATCCACAGAGGGACTCAGTCCTACTCCCACCCACAAATCAAAAGCAGCACATGTGGAAGGAGCACCAAGGGGAGAGAAAACGTGATGTGACACTCAAAGCACCAAGAGGGGGGAAAAAAAACATAAGTACACCCAGCATATGTATGCTTTTCTCTGAAGAAGAAGGAGAGAGTGCAAGATGCCCTAAAAGCAGGCAACATGGCCCTTGGGCATGCCAGGGTGTGCGAGACCCAGCCCCCTCCATGAAGGAGGGAGGAGACAGGTTTGGTTGGGAGGTAGAGAAAGGTTGAGGCAAAATGCATGTTATCCATGGAAAGGACCCGAGAGAGCCAACTTTCAGCCAGCAATGTGACTCCAATTACACCAGAGTCTGAAACACTGACATATGCATAACGGAGATAAAGTGGTGTAAAATGCACCTTGTTTGGTGCCTGGAGGAAAGAGATTCAGAGAAAAAAAAAATAATAATGCTGATGCTGGGGTTGGCTTGGGAGAGACACGGAGGGAGGAAAGATGTGCCGAGAATTTTAGCATGGTGGCATAAGTGCATTAAGCTGCAAGCCAGGATGGAGACCCAGAGAAAGGTATGGCCCTGTAAGCAGCTGCTGATGTCCAAGGGTTTTTTTATGAGCCTGGTTGGACTGCTTTGTCCACTGAGACACATCAGGACTCCTTGGAAGCCACAGGAGTTACAGGGTGGTGAGACAGATGGGCACTCGCTGTGTCTCAGGCCCGGTGCCTCCACTCCCTGCAGCAACGAGTCCCTCAGGAGGCCCAATAAAAGTGCCAGGAAAAGGCTTGTTCATGCCGAACACGCTCTGGCCACCCTGGGGAACAGCAGAACAACCGGCTTGAAAGTAGGGTCAAGGAGACAGAACGGGAGACAGACAGACAGACAGCATGCTCGGGGTGGTACAGACAAAACAGCAGTGTCCTGAGCAGCTGCCTAATATGTATCTTGGCAAAATCTCGCCTGGCTGTGGATGAAGCAGAAATCGCAGGCTGGAATCATAAACCCGTCAGTCGGTCCGACTTTTGCTTCCCTGGCCTGCCTGTATAACGCAGGAGGAAAGCAGAGGGCTGGAGGACACTCTCTAGCAGCCAGGAGCCACATGGAGGAGCTGGTCCTTTGGCCACCACCAGCTGCTGCCTGTGGAGCAGCTGATGGGCAGGCACTGAAGTGGACTTAAGCGGATGCCCTGCTGTGACTGTACTCATTAAGGGACGTGTAAGTTTGCATACTTAATCCGAGCCTCGGGCCTGTGCTCTTAGGAGCACCTCTGCCATTGGGATGTTTCCTGCACGCAAGGTCTACAATGGAGCTTCCTCCAGGCCACCAGGCTGGGGTTGGCTGGGTTGGAGGTAGTAATATCGAGGTAGGGCCACCAGATCCCTTCTGAGCTGCGGCTTCACTGTCCCAGGCCTTTTGCATGAAGATGTCATCCAACATTGGCAATGGTTCTTCTCAACGTCTGCTTCCAAAGTCAGCCTGTGTCCATCCTAACCCTCTCTCCCAGAGGCTTTACATGTCTCTTTGCTATTCCTCAGGCTTAGGGGGGGTCTCTGCCCTTCCGTCGAGCCTTTAGTACCACGTGCTGGCATTTGGCAAGGCAGACTGTGTCCCTCATGTGTCTGTGGCAAAGCAGACCCTGAAACCTCAGCTTGAGGCTCCTGCAGAGAAGCATCCCTGCCTGAAGGTATCCTCGAAGTGACTCCCAGTTAGAGGCACTTTCAGATCCTTCGAGTTGAGAGGCACTATAAATAAAAGATATTACAGACTAACAAGTTCTCAGTTGCAAACTGGAGTGGGAAAGAATATTTTAGCATCCTCTTTCTAAGCACATTAACTCTTGGCAGACATAATTGTTCAGGTCTTCAGAGCTGAAAACTTCACACAGTACGCAGCACATTGAGTCCCCACTCTCCATCTCCAGTTTCAACAGCTCTAAAATCCACACTGCCCCTACGCTATATGCCCTCTGTAGTGAGCATCCTAATATTGTGTCATTTGGGGGTTTATGACAGTAAATATCACGGTGATCTTTCCCAGGAAAAACTCAGCCTTCGCTGCTGTAAGCTCACAAGAGATGGTGCCTAAAGATTTTTATCAGCTGGCTTCTGGTGCTTCCCTTCCCAGGGTGAGCAAGCACTTTGTATCAATCTGGCTTGCTTTAGTGCAGTGACCCAGCGCTGTGCTCCACTGTTGAAAGTTCAGGTCCCAGCTGCGGGGCTAAACTCTTGCTGACACTGTGCTGATTTCTCTGTCTCTGTCACCCACGCTTCCCGGGAGCAGGGAGGATGTTGGTTTTTTCCAGGCTAGAAAAAGAAAGAAAACAATCGTGCAAAATGTGGAGAAGATATGGCAAAGGAGAAAGGGGAGGAAAACAATCCTGATATGTGCGGTGCGGTTGAGGAGAGGAAATCCTTTGGGCAGCACAGGGCACTTCACCACGTTCTTCTCTTTCTTCACCGATGAGAAAATCTTGCTCAAGAGGCAATTAAAATGTTACGGGCAAGGAAAAGCTTTTAGGATGCTTCGAAGAACTTGTGTGCGTGCAAAAGTGCACGGGGAGAGATGCAGAGGGGGAAATCACTATTAGTGATGGGTGAACTACAAAAGGTTGGGTGGTTTGTTTTGGATAAAGATCCCCACATGCAGATGCTTATCTAAAGCCCTCAGTCTTCAGAGCAGAGCTGGAAATGTCTTAAGAACAGACCCTTCTTGCATGATTTCCAGTATCTCTCAGAGCAGTCGCCCATGCCAAAAATACCACAAAAACAGCTTTTTTCCCTCTTCTTCTTCTTTTATGCAGTGTTTTGGCTCTTCTGCTTCTGGTTCCAAGCAAAACCTAAAACCGCAAAGTCTTTGACTTGAAGGTTGGACTGTGTTTATTTAATTTCAAGCCATCCTGGTTCTCATGACTGCACACATACAAAGGAAATAAGGAAAAATGGTGCTGTGATTCTGTGGAAAACTTTAAAAGAAGAGAAGACTCCCTGAAAATTGGCAGAGAACCAAGCTAGTTTCCCTAAGAGAGGACTACAACCCTTGATTTCTCCCACCTTAAGCAGACAACTTATCTGTAAGCTGGCTATCCCTCCCATAGATAACATGTGAGATCACAGCATTCCCAGTTCAAATGAGCCTGTTAGCCTTGGGTGGTTATTAGTCAGTAAATACTATTGAATCAATAAACAAAATCAAGACTTTGAAGAGAGTCTTGTCTCCCCACCCAATCTTGAAACTCATCAGATCTGCAGTAGCTCTAATTTGACAGAGAAGGAAGAAAGAAAACAGTTTGAACATGATCAGGTGCCCTCCAGTTTTCTTAAATCAGAGTGTAATTGAGGTAAAATAGCCCAGGGATCTTGCTATTGGGATGAAAGCACTATATTTTGCTTAAATCCTCTGGACAAACAGGGCTGTTGCAGGGCTGGTTTTAATCTCTGGCTGGATTTACACCAGGATATCTTAAGTAACGTTGCTCAGTGTGTAAGGCAGATCAGAATCAGACCAGTGTGCTTTTAAGTATGTTGCCAGATATCCTATGTCCCTGGATTATTCACCTCAGGAAGGTTAAAGGCCCATATATTCACTCTATGTGTAGTAAAGAATGAATATTTTGCTGTTAAAGACCAGATGATGTTCTTCCTAAATGATTCCTTGTAGTCTTTTCTCCTACCTTTCCTATCATTTATTAATTACTCAAGCAATGATCTTTAGCTCATCCAAGTGGTTTGGAGATGAAGACTTGGGTCTTTAGTTGGTACAAATCAGGATAACTCAATCCAAGTCAACAGAAATCATGGATGAAGTCAGTGGAAAAGGTGGGATCAAGAGTTTATATTACACAGGCTTCCAAAATAAGAGCACAGCCTTCTAGAGAGCACAGTCCATGTATCACTATTTTCTCACTGAAACTGATGGCACTTCTTGTGGGTGGCCAAGACAGGTACAGGAAGCCCAAGTCCCCATTCGTGTCCACATGTGTGAATCGGGAGCAGCTTCATTACCTATCACATGCTGCGCTCTTTGCAAAATCTGTTCACTGTGTTCTGCTAAATGCTGCAGGATGCTGAGCATTTTTTGTCAAAACTTGGCTTTTGTGCCAAACTCTTCTTAGTTTAGATGGTGGGAGGGAGAAATGGGTTTAACTCTTAGCTTGAAAGAAAGAAAATAAAAAATCTGGACCCTTTCAAGAGTGCTGGAATGGTTGAGAAATCTGGCTCCGAGCTTTTTTGAAAAAGTGACCCAATTGATCTAGTTATTAAACCATTCTCTTGCCTATGACTAACACATGGATTGATATTTACTTGCAGGAAATGCTGGCGAGAGCTGGGGGTTCCCATTCAGTCATGCTGTTTATCGCTCCCCGGAGATCACAGGCTTCAGCGACGATGGAGCAGACCACTTCACAGGTGCACGGTTTATACGCCAAAATGGGTTGTAAATCAGAGCGGAGGAAGAAAGAGCTGGAACAATCCTTGTTTGTAGAAGTGACCATTGGAAAGCAGTGTTGACCCTGGTCATTTTACGGGTCTCATCTCCTAAGTCTACGCTAGCTCACACTGCACCGGAGGGACTGGGTCCCAGGTCGGAAATCCAAAGAGCATGCCAGTAATTTGCCAGAGATTACACAGGGGGTGAACTTGTCCCTGATCTCCATTATTGGTTCAAACCCAGGAATTCTCATACCCTTTCAGACAGATGGCTAGTCCTATTACTTCTTATGTTAGATTTCCCATTGAGGCTGAAAGCAAATCCACATTCAAGCTGAAAGTAAACAACCTGCAAATTCAAAAGGCATTAACTCGAACTGCCAAAGCATTTGCTGTGTATGCTGCAGATGTCAAATAGACAGTTTCCCACAGCCCTGAGCCTAGACACATAACCAAGTTACACAGCAAAACCTTCCACCCAGCCCGAAAATCCATCCTGTGCAAAACTCGCTCTACTCGCTGGTGTTTCAAGGCCTGGAGCCTCAGCTGGAGTGAATTAATATACTTGCTCTGATTTGAATAGAGCTACTCCAATTTATACCAGATGAGGATTTCGCCCTTTGGAAGCCAAGTGGGAAATGGCTATCCACTACTTTTTTAACAGTGTGGTTTGAGAAAAAAAAAAAAAGTGGTGTATTTTAAAGAGTGAAAGAGCACTAAGTAAGTTTCTTCCCACTTCTATGATTAATTTTTGAAGAAACCTATTACAGATCTTGGTCCTAAAGAATCAGGCTTTGCAGAAAAATGCATATAAATAACACAACTTATAAACACAAACAACACAAGTTATCCAACTTATTCCAATTCCTGATAACTTCCAAAAGCCAACAAAAAGTTAACTAGGAACCCAAGCATGACATCACTGTGGTATTGCAGGAAATGCAGAAAGTGGAAAGGACTGAATAAGTCAGTCTGTTTTTTCCTGCCAGGGCTGAATGAAGAGGACAAACCCCATGAAACTAAACCATACAAACAAAAAAGCCCACCCATATGCTTTGAAATGCTCTGAACATTAGTACCATGGTGTGCTCCTCAGCCATAAAGATGTGCAAGGTTGTTTTTCTAATATATTTTGGTGTGAATTGAACAACACCACTGAATTCATATTCTGTAAATTAGGATTCATGCCACTTAAAGCAATGTAATCTCATGGTATATATTCAGGAATGATTGCCTGAATTAAGCCTGTGATTTATTCTTTAGTATAGGAAGCCTCACTCGCAGAATCAGATGTGCCTTGATTTTCCCCAAAGTGAACTGGGGGTCAAATATTACACCCAAAGAAATGAAAGGAGATTTTTAAGATGATGGTAATGGGAAATCAAACTTCAAACTGTTTAACTTGAAGCCACTAGACTGATGCAGCTCATCAGAAAATTCACCTCCTCTTTCCTCCAGCCATCCTTGTTTTCACTTTACAATTCAGTGTAAGCTGGCAATTAGTAATACTTTGTCTGTTTATAGAGCCTTCCATCTGAGGATCTAGAAACACTTTGTAAACACTAATGAATTAAGCTTCTTAACACCCCCTGTGAGACAGATACTACTATCTCATTTGCACAGCTCAGAGAAGAGGTGCAGGTTTGCCGAGGGTTGGAGCCAGCCAGCGGCAGAGCTGGGAAGCCACTCTAGACCATAAACCTCACCTTCAGCTCAATAACACAAGGTTTTCAATGGATGCAGTGATGTGCCTGGCAACTTCGGAAGCTTATAATTGTCTCTCAGAACTGCCAGTGTGCCCTGATGTCTGGCAGGCTGAAAACACAGAGGGTTGAACTTCTACCCATAGACCTTAAGTCCCACTTACTGTTGGACAGAAACACCATGAATATGCCATCTGTCCTCACCTGAAACAATCACTCACAAATATGCTCCTCTGATATGGCAAACAGGAGAGAAAATTGGGAACTCAGTTGTCCATACTTGGTTTTTAATAACAACACCAACCCTGGACAAAACAATACAAAGGTCCGGGAGGATTCCTTTCTTTTTCTTTGCTTCTTTAATCACCCGTATCTTTTTCTCATGTAGGGGAAGGGTAAAATATTCAAGCCTGCTAGCAAGTCATGATGACAAGAGGAACTTAAAGGATTTTTAGAGAAAGCCTAAAGGTTTTGCTTCCAACACTGTTGGGAATGCTTAGATCCTAGGCAAGCCTTAGGACAAGATAGGCACTGATGAGATGAGTATTTTTTTTCCAAAGCACATTCTCATTGATTTAAGAGCAGCTAATGTCTGGTACCTATTTGAAGCATTTTTTCACGTAGCCTTTCTCCAAATGCATGGCAATCGGACAATTTCCATGATGATTCTTCTGTCTAAAAATACACACCTCCCCCTCTTTTCAATTTATCACTGAGCCAGTCAGCCTGTTTGTTGTTGAAGTTTTGCCCATTTAATAGTGCACTTAGGAAAGCTTAATACAAACATCGACCAATTCATCGCTGTCACAAAAAGAAAAGCCTTAGAAATCATTCATCTAAGCAGGAGTCAAGAGCAAGAGTCTCTTATTTAGAGATAGGTCAATAAGAAACAATGTTATGGAAGCTATTCTAAACAGACCAGATTTTTTTTTTTTTAAAGACCTCTTTTCTTCTACAGATTGAAATTGAGGAGAATAGCAAATAAAATATTTCGGTTTGCTTTCAAAACTTGTTAGTGACCTTAAATCCCAGAAATGGGACACTACAGAAGAGGCAGACATTTGACATATTCAGTGTGTTGATTTGTGAACTATTAGCAGATTGATGTTTGCCTAAAAATACGTATTTGAAATTCTTTGCTAAAAACTCTTCTTGATCTCTTCCCAATTCATGAGCTGTTAAATGTCTTCATGACACAGCAATGTTTGTCTCCTGAACAGAGGGACATTACGATCCCTAGAAGCAGGTTTCCAGTGGGAATATTAAAGGCACTATTCAGGAATATTATCCAGTATTTGCAACCTCCACAAACACCCCTGCTTGCAAACATGTTTGCTGGAATATTTGTCGAGAGCAAACAAGACGGGATGGTGAGAGAAAGTGTACAAAGTCTAACCAAGCTTATAAAAACCCAACAGCTAATGAATACTTGTGGAAAATGTCTTTACAGTATTTCCTCAGCTATGGATGCTAATTAGGAAAACCTGTAAAGCTAAAACTCTTTTGCTGCCTACCTCCTTGTGTACTCCAGAATTGAAAGCCAATTTCATGGCTCTCTTTATCATGTTCATCCTCATTACATCTGCTGGATCCAGGAGCATTTTTAAAAAAAATTTGTGTGTTTATCAAATGAGTGAGGTTATGAACAATTGTGCAGGGGCCCAGAAACTCATTTCACATAAGCATCTTGATGGCTAATAGCTTTTTACTGTCTCTGACCAAAAAAAGACCTACAATATGAATATATACGTAGAATGGGCAATATGTCTTATTGCCAAATACTGAATTACGACAGTGTTACACAGTACTACGGATCCTCTCTTCAGGCACCTTTCTTCAGTGACAAAACAGCTTTTGGATTGGGTCTTCTTCCATAAACAACCCAGGAGGTACCCAAAGAAACACAGCAAACTCATGTTTCTCCGGCACATTGGCTCAAAAGCACATGGCCAGGGAAGGGAGGAGAATTGCAAGGAAAGTCAGCAGACATCCACACCGGTCTACATGTCTAGGTGCTTGAGGATGGTGAATTATGGATGATGAGCCAAGGCAATGGTATGCAGGTGGGTAGGCATTCATGCCTGAAAAAATCGGCTCTTACTAAGTGCAAACCCTGCTTAAAAAAACAAGGCATTGAGATCAAACATTTTTAGTTAACAACCAAAGGAAGCATTTGTGACGCATGGCAGAGGGACACAGCACAAGGTTAACATGAGCTTGCCTGTTGAAAAACCTGTCTGGGGAGGTAGTTTGCTCTTCTTCTCCCACGATTATTTTATTTTACAAACTCTGGACCAAATTCTGCTCCTAAAGGGAAACTTCAGTTCAGTAGGACTACTGTGAACCTCCTCTGCCACACTACTGGCGGTAACACAGGACAGGTTAGTTTGCAGTCAGGGCCAGGCTGAATTTGTATCTCGGCTCCTCAAAATGCTCCGGCAATGTCAATGCTCACCATAAACTCTTCTAACTCAACACCATATCTGTTTTCCAGTAAAGCATGACACTTTCTTTTTCACCTGACAAATACTGAGCCCCTCAGTATGTTTTCTGAGTGGGAGTTCACTGAAAATCATCTTTGCTCTGTTGTGCATGCAGCCAGCTCACATAGTAATGAGATAGAGTCGTTCTCCTTTCTTTTAAAAAAATGCAAATCCTAGTTCACAGAAAATAGGTTTTTATTTCGCAAATTCTGCCTATTAACTGAATACATCATTCCTTATGTTTCTCTCTCCTAGAAGGTAAGGGAAAGCGATGGACCATCCAGATTTTTTACAGACTGTCCCCTCTGGTCATGCATTGCTAGAGATGGTACTGTATAATGCATGACTTACCTGCAAAGACATTGGAGGAGTAATGAAATAAGCAGATGCTCCGTCAGCAGGCTTTTAAAACATTGGTATTGCAATCTGAGATGCAGTCAGCCATTACATGCATATGCCCTTTATTTATGGAGCTGATAAAGGCTCTATGTCAGGAGCAGTCAAGCTGCCTTTTTACTTTCTGCCTTTCCTCACATTAAAGAAAGTTGCTGTCTGGTTATTTTATTCTCATGCAAGCTCCAGGTTTGGGAGGAAAAGCAGGATTTACCTCCTGACTCATCTATTAAAAACAGAGGTCTAAAAACCAGACAACTTAATCCAAACAAATCACCAGGGACTCCCTGTAGTGACTCCTCTCCTCCTAACACAGATGATGTTTGAAATAGGTGGATCTCACTGGAGTTACCTATTTCTCTCCATTGGCTAGAAAGAGAGCCCAGGACAACTAGCCCAGCTGCAGGTGAGAACACCACAGATGCCTACACCATCAGTCGCACACATTCACTTATCTATAATTTCAATTTTGTATAATTTTCTATCATCAGTGTTGTTCTAGGTAATTTCATGACAGCATCAAACACATTTTCCCCCAATCTCCATTCCACGTGCCAATGGCAGATAAGAAAATGGGGGAAGGCTGGCACGGATCAAAGGAAAGGATGGCGTTAACATTAAAAGCCACCATACGAGGAGCATTTTGCACTATAAATAATATAACTTTGCTCAGCTGCATGAGCAGCAAAGTTCTGAAGCCACCGAGTCACACGGCTGTGGCTCAGGGGAGGATTTCAGTTCACACTCAATGCTGTGTTTGATCACTGGTACATCACCCAAAGGTTCACAGCAAAACAGATGATGGGACACAGAAAAGCTCTTCTTCCTAACGCCGCAAAGGAAACTGCTGCTTGCTGACTGACAGCTCCCCAGCCAGTTTATGTGCATCTAATTACCAAGCCGCAACTCAAATCAAAATGCCCCATTGCAGCTGGTGTCTCACTTAATCCATTCATAACACGAGCTAATTAGCATTGATGTTTTTGGGCAAGTTTATTCCAAATGTGGTCAAGTCCCAGGCTTTCAGCTTAGTTGCTAGGACCCACTGAGGATCCTGGGAGAGGCTGTGTTTCTGCCCAGAAGGCATTTTCTGGCTTCCTGATGGAAAGGCTTAGGAGTGGGTTGAGAGGAAGATGCTGTGCTGGGGTGAGATGAATACTGGCATATAAGCAGTTCTGCTAAGCTGCTCTTGCTGCTACGCCCTACCTCCATGCAGAAGAGTTTGTAGCAGAATCAAGATATTTCAGAGTTTTCCTCCTGTCTGAATTCAAATGTCCTGATTGGGGGGAAAAAAAGAAGAAAAAGGAAAAAAAAAAAGAAAACTTGGAAAGTGGGAGAAGTCAAGGAACAATTCTGTACTTTATGGTATCCTTTGTGAGCAGAGCTGAGAAAAGAGGCCAGTTACCAGAGCTTTGCATTTCCTTTTCAACCTATGGGATTAGATGATGAGAGCAGGTGCTAGTGGGAATTTTGCCCATGGCAGAAAATCAGGATCCTAAATCTTCATTGCTGGAAAACACAAAAACCCCTAGCAATGATCTATAATGGCTGCAGTTGGAAATTGGTGATATAAGGAATTGTCTCTTGGCAGAAAACCGACTTTCCGTTCCTTCAGCACACCACAATTCCAGTTTAATTTGTAACAGGATGCAAGTGTAAATGAACTGACAACAGAGCTATCAGCTATTCTGTTGGTAACACTTGGAGCAATAGTTTCGATTTGACTAGACACAGCTGTCCACTGCATGGAACGACCTTTAGCCCCGTCCTTGGCGAAATTCAATTCTCTCCATGTCTGACTTCGTCCATGGGGACTTGAGTAGCGGAGCTGCCAGAATAATCAGTGCATTGCTTAATGACAGGCACTTCAACGAGCAACGTGGTTGTGCATTGTCAGAAACGGAGCCCTCAGCTCTGGGGAAGAAGTGGGGGGGGGAGCCTCCTTGTTATTCAAAAGGAAATAAAGCAGTTGTATAGGAGCAAACGCAGATGCATGCGGCCGCCTTTGCTTGATGAGCGTCACCGATGCGCTTGGTGCCACGTGCGTATATGTAAACATGGAGTTTTCTTGTGTGTTTATCAGCAAATATGCATTTTTATTAGATTCACCTCTCAAAAAAGGCTGGGATTCTGCTGCTGCTCTGCATTGTACCACAGCGAAATGTAATTTATGTAAGTCTAAATGTGCTTACATCCCATATGGTGATGCTTACATGACCATCCAGATGTAAATCATCTAACGTGTATATACACGTACAGATATACACACTTTCGGTGTGTTTATTACATTGACCACTGCAATAAGAAAGATGTTTAGACTGCAAGCATCAAAAAAATAGGAATTTCCTGACTTGACAGCTATTTCTGCAAACTTATTTCTGTTTGAGTGGGTGTCTCTCCAGCAGTGTGACCGAGGCACTCTCTTACATGTGATAGGAAAGGCATGTCACCACAGGATTAATACGTATGTGCCCCAGCCCACATCATGGTTGGACCCAAAAGGGTGAACCTGGCACTTCCTATTTTTTTAGCTGGTTGATTCAGCAACCTGAACACAGAAATCAAGTTGGGTCCAAAAGTGGACCCATCCTTTCCTTCATCGAGGATCATTGGAGATACACGCTGCTTTGCCTGGCAAGACTTGCTACAGCCACTGCTGGTGGGAGATTGCAAGGGGTGAGACACCAGTTCCACCTGCCCCACAAGTCCCCAGGGTTTTCTCTCTTTGCTATTTTTGCTTTGGCAATACTGTGGGCCCAGCTCTGCGGAAGATTCGTGTTCAGTTATTATTCTGACCCACTGCCAACATTTTCCTGAGAAATACAAGTGAGAAATGGGGAATGGCGATCTTGCACAGCTCATAACTCAGCCAGAACTGAGGGGAGTTTCATGGGAGAAGGGAAAGGCATGTCTTCGGTTGCAGAGCTTTTTTCCTTGCCAAAATTCAAAGACTCTTTTTCAAACAATAGAGATATTACAGCTTCTTTTAGAAAAACACAAAAATAAAGAAGCCACGAGAACCTTTGATAATGGAAAACCATAGGAACGTAAATCCACTGGTCTCTGTAGATGAGAAAACAAGGTGGTCTCCAAAACTCTGTGAAATCATATTACCGTGAGGCATGCTAAATAACCCAAATATAGGAGTCACTGCTGTGCCCTGTCACACACATCCTACTAACTGCTCCTAATATTTATTCAGGAAAGGGGGAAATTACACAGGCCTTAAATGTTTCTCCCCAAGGAAGTCCACCCAATGGCTTTGCGGAGACGTGGCTGCACACGGTTTTGGTTTAGTTTTTACTGTGCGGTTTCCCCCTCCCCATCCCTGTTTGCTCCTCCCTGGCTCTCTCCTTGACCTCCCCCTGTCACCTACCCTACCGCACCAACACTTTTTCCCCAGGCCCTTCAGTGGCCCTTAATGGCCAGGTCCTCTCTCGCATTTGCCTTGTGCTACAGAGTTCACCATCTTCGTTGCTGACATCCACACTCTCCCTTCTTGTCTTTTCTTTACTTCCCTCACTCTGTTTTTCATTTTTCACCTGTAACTTCTGATGGCTCCATATACCTGCAGAAACATGGGCAGCTAATACATGTTTTTTATTCTCTCCTTTCTTTCCAAATGCCTGAATAATTCAGAAACCAATATTTTAGGATGCCTGCATAGTAGCAACAGTAGAATAGTATCACCTTTTCAGCTAGCTCAGAAGAATAGCACCTTACTGGGAACTTGTATGTAGCATCACAGGAGTGTGTCATGCAACAAAAAGCTTAGTATAGCTTTTCTGGATGCTTGGCAGAGATGTTATTCCAGTTCTTGAACACTGCTTTTTGTTAGCTTAAAGCCAGATATTCTTGGTTCAAAGTCCTCCATTAGTAATGCAGGAATGAGGCAAACTGAGACACCCGTAAGGTATTCACCAGTTTCCAGTAAGCAGCTGACATGCACACAACTGAAAATATGTTTTCCTCCATATATATGCAAATTTTTAATTTCCTCATTCGATAACCAATTTTCACCCCCTCTTCAACTAAACCCAAATAGGCAAAGTAGAAAATACACAGGAGTTGTAAAATAACTGTCAAAAGTGCATAAATCAAACTCCTCATGTACAATCTTTCTGTTTTCATTCTCTGCTATCAAATTGATTTATAAAGCTTGAAATATTGTATTTCTGTAGGTCCTACTAAAACAACACATCATAGAACAAATAGAAAGTCCCTCAGCAATGCAGAAAAAATAGTTTCTACAGTCTTGAGAACTAGAATACTAAACTGATCCCTAGATAAATAAGCCCTTCCCAGAATAGGTCATTGGAACAAGCAACGTAGTACTAAAACTGGAAGGTATTTACCATCACACTGAGATGTATGGGCATTTCCCCAAGTCTCCTGCCAATCTCAGTGGCCTAAAACCCCTCCTGGCAAGTCCACAATGTGCAACTGTACAGAGCGCTGCATGCGCATACCAGAAAAGTATTACCAACAACGTAATACATGTGGGACTCTAGAAACTGGGTTAAGTAGGCAACCACTGCTGCCCCCATCACTACTGCAGAGGTAGCAGGAAGGGAAAAATAATGCTAGTTATCTGCTTAAATAGATAGCAGGAAAAGCATGAAACTCAGCTGCAGTCAGAGCAAAGAAAAAAGCATGGTGACATGACATGAGCATCTCTGCTCCTCTCCAGCCACCCATCTCCAACAGGGGTGTTCTCCACCATCATCCAGTTCCTTAAACTCAAACTCAGACTCAAATAGTTATGGAAAGAATTCAAGGCCACAGTGACAGCCGTGCTGCCTGAGGGAAAGCAGGGCACAGGAGGAAACCACCCTACTTTCCAGTTCTTCATGTTTGCTAAAAGCCCACACCTCCAGCTACCGTCTTTCAGAAATGTCTCTCCCATCCTAGAGAGCTGGAAACCTGCACTCATTTACTCACAAACAGGGAACTCTGCCAGCAGCCTCACAACCTGCAGATTTTGATTGCATTAATTTGTTCCGAAGCAGGTTTTCCTCTTGAGCCTGGAGTAGAAGGCAATTAATTAAGACCCATTTTCCCCCCCTATCGGATTAAAACAAATTAAATGGCAACAGTAGGACAGCCTTGCCTGGGATAGGGATTCATGGAGAAGCAGGGCTTTCTCTCTCCTCTGCATGTGAAGCTTATCCTATTACTTTACTCAGCTGAGTTTGGATCATCTCTAAAAGGTGCCCTACGTGTTAGACCACACGACTGGGAAGTCCCACTTCCATTTCCCAGGTGCAGAAGCTCAACTGCACACCAGCGTGAAGAAACACACTTTCTGCTCAACCACTTCCATTACAGTTAATGAACACCGTGCTGGGAATCGACTGAAAACAGCATCACGTACAGAAAAGCTCCTCCTTAACCTATGTGTGACTACCATGCTAAATAGCCAAAAGCCAACAGCGCTCTTCCAAGGCCCTTCTCCTCCTTGATGGTGAGGAAAAGAAGAGAGGAATATTATAGAACAGCCTTTTGGGATGCCATGTCCTCCTGGAAATACCCCCGGCATGCGGTCCCTGGCCTGGTGAGAAACAGTCATAGCTAAGCCAATGAGTGTTGAGTAATTTCAGAGATATTAGAAATAGGCAAATCAATCAACTAAGTAAGAGCACCAAACGTACATTGAATTTGATCTACTCTTCAGAGAGGATTAGAAGAAAGAAAAGGAATTGTACATAATCCAGCCCCTCTGCCAACATTTTCTATTGTATCCTCTAATTTCCCAGCTAGAAAACAAACCCGAGCCCTTCCAACTTGCCCAGGTCCCTAATTCTGTCCAGATTGAAGACATAGCAATGCTTTAACCCAAACGCATCACACAGCTTCCAAACACCTTCTGCATTACCTGGAAGTTCTGTTCAGTTCTCAGAGCGGCAATTTAACTTGCTTAAAGTGGAACTCGGAGGAAGTCCTCTGCCAGTGTCAACTATTTGCAGATGCAATGTGCTAAGCTAGGAAACCACGTTCAGGATCAACCCATCAGCCCAAAGCAGAGCCTTTACCCTGGCAGTGTCACAGATGTCTTCGCTGTCACTAGTACAGGACTTTACTCCAGGGAAAATAGCCAAGGTGATGAAACATTGCTCTTCTGTTTTCAAACGATGTACAGAAAAGTTAAAAAACCAGCAAAAATATTCTGCTTTTAATTGAAAACACAGTACCACTTAATGGTCTTTGAAGTGTGTGTGTGTGTGTGTGTTTCATGGGGGAAGGGGGAGAAATGGATCGCTGTAACCAACAACACCCCAAAGGACTATAAATCAAACAGCATACAGCTGTTGGTATCAAATATAACTCCTTTCGCACTACATCAAAAAGCTTTAATTAACAACTAATTTATTCAAGTGAAAAAAAAATTCCCTTGCACCAAATAATTGTATTATAACTGGGGGACTAGGCTGTGTATTTTCCCCCTCTCTAAAGCATGACAGGAGAGGAAATTGAGCCTTTAGAGAACAGCTAAGTAGAAAAATGGATCAAAGATTCAGAGGGCTTGTTGATTGGCTTTTTGAGTCAGCAGAGACCGAATCAGCCCATTTAATGAAAAAAGCCACACTGCAAAGTCTGTTTGCTCTAGGACCTACCTTTAATAAAAATGCTTATAAAGATAAATGGCATCAGCTTGCGCCAGGCAGGGTGCGGACAGGTGTTGCACAAGCCTTCCCGCACGGCGGTGTCAATTCTGCTCCACGCCTCTGTTTTGTCAGCCACGGACAGGTCCCACGGCTCAGATTGCCAAGTAAGACTTCAGCCATGCGGGGCTTTTGGCAGAGCAGCCAAATGTCTGCAGGGCAGCCGTCAGCGATCTCCAAACATTCTCACTTGGGAGCTAAACCACGCTTGAACCCCAAATGTGAAATGCCAGGCTGGTAAATAAATTCCTTCCTTCCCCTCGTGCTGGGAATTGTGTGCCGGAGCGGCCCAGAGCTTGCACGCACCCAACATTTCTGCTCTCCTACAAGCCAAGAGCCCATGCGCAAGCAACCCTGTACTTCAGAACAAGGTCGGTGACCAGAGCCACGCAGCACGACCTAGGCCCTGTCCTCACCTGCTGCCAACCTCACTAAGGCAAGAACTGGAGGGATGTTTCTCTCTTTTTCTTTCTCTTTTTTTTTCTTTTTTTCCTCCATAACTTTGTGCTAGCGACGACTAACTAATCTCTGGTGGGGCAAGGTAAGTGCCATTATCCTGCTTTAATGGCTAATGAAGCTGAAGCAGTGTAAGTAGTTTACTGGTTGTCTCGTCTTCGGGGCCCCATCATGATGTTTTACTGTTCCTCCGAGTGCAGTGAAGTTTCCCATTAATGCTGCCATTGATTACAGTGTACAATCTTCGGGGCAGGGACTGTGATTTTCTTTTCATTTGCTTAATGAAAAGCACACTGCCTTTTAACTCCTCTGGATTCAGTTGCCTAGGTGTTAGGTGGGACCCCCAAAGTAAAAGCAGAGGGGGATGGCCGTGCGGTGATGCCACATGGTGGGCTTGAACCAGCTGAGGCTAATGCAGAAGACCTGGGCTGCAGCTTCAGAGCCTTTCTCCATATTCAACCCCACCTCTCAATCTGTACCTGGGTAGTGGTGGCCCACCACCATGCACAATGCTATTTTGAAAACTCTTTCAGTATATATAAAACCTAATCAGGTTGTGACATGAACAATTCTTAGTAATAAAATGGTTTGAAGAAAGCATTGGGTTTGCCGCTGCAAACTTCAAACTTAACCAGCAGTGCAACATACAAACACCCTCCAACCCAGAGGACAATAATAATGGCAAACTGGTTAATTGATTATTTGAAGTATAAAATTAAATAATTGTGTACAGCGTTCTAATGATATATCGCACTGTAGGTATGAATTGAAAGGCAGGAAAGATTTATTTTGCCTTTGTGATAGCTTTGCCCTGTTAGAACTCAAAAATTAAAAAATAATGTTCAATAAAATAACTATAATTTATAAAGAACACTCCAAAAAGCTAAAAAAGGGCTTCAAAACTGATCAGCTTAAATCTTTTTGATGTATTTCAAACATACACGTTTACAGTACAGATTTCAGAGGTAACTTTCACAAGTGATGTTGTTCAAGCTTTTAAATCATAATCTAAAGCTTTTACACATGTAAAACTAAAAAAAATATGTTAGTGCTATAGGCAGATGCTGTTAAAAAGTCTTTTTTTGGTTAGTTTAATTTGGCAACCCACAGCCCTGAACATCAAGCCCATGAAGAGGATAGCTTTACACACAAAACTAAACATTGTGGTCCTCATCTCCCTGCAATAAGTAATTATGCCATTAAAGACATGAATGTTTTAGATAAGTTTCCCAGGCACCAAGAACTGTTTTCAGTCATTCCTGTTGACTTGCACTGGTTGTGTAAGAGAAAGGAAAACTGGTGAATATGGGAAGTCAAGGCTGCAGGGAATGGATTGATTGGTGACCTGATGGCCAAGACACCCACCTAGGCTCAGGTCCTGCCTCTGCTAGTGACTACAAAGATGAAAAACACTTCTTTTGAATCCTCATTTATAAAATAAAGTTATTCATCTCTGTGTGAAATTCAATGGGCTGTGATGCTCAGGTTCCTTTGGGCATTACAAATTATGAAAAAATTATAATTTTCGAAGAACAATCTTCCTACTTGATTCCATCAATGATCAATTTAAGCCTGGTACATGAAATCTGACAGCTCTATGCTGGGCTTAAGTATCTTTTATTGTTGGCTATAAATTGTCTACCTCCTTATAAATCTAGTTAGAGAATGTAAATATACTTGGGAAATGTCTCCTTGAAATTAAGTAAAAAGTACAGCACACAACAGTAAGACCCAAGCTGAAAGAAAACCTACGGGCATATGGAAGCCTTTTTTTATTATTATTGTGGAAACTAAGTGCCAAATTCATACTGTCCCTGATTTGGAGAATCCACTTCTCCCACCGGCTGACCCACTTGGAGCGAGTGGAACTTCACCTCGCCCCATGCCCAGGAGGAGATGTGGAGAGGAGGGAGCAACATGGGAGCTTCAAGCTGGAGATGCTCTGAGCGCAGCAGCATCTTTTGTTTCTCAAGGGCCCTTTTGTTATTTCACGCACTCCTTCCGTTTCCTGTTTTCTCTCACTCCTTCCTTCCCTTTCTTACCCCCCAAACAATAAAAACTCAATGGGAATGCAAATGCAGCTCTCCGTTTAAAATCCCAGCCGAGAAGGCAGTGTGTCACCCATATTTATGAGCTCTAAATGGCTTTTATCAAAGTGAGGTCGCACTAAATCACCCCCACGCTGTCATAAATACAAATGACTCGACATAGTCTGCAACAAGCCTTCGGGGGAAAATTATATGATCTGCTGTTGCAGTTATGCTATATCACACAGTGAGCTCATATATTTCCACTGGCAAGGTAACCTGATCCTTCAAAGGACACTAATAGGTGAAAGGGGGATGAGAGAAATAGTGAATCAAGAGGAGTGTGCCTGTGCGTGTGCACGCACGTACGTGCATGCACCTCTGAGCGAAAAGCCAGGCTCTCTCCCGAATGGAAGAGGTCCTTGTGGCTTGGACTATGAGGTTTCCTTGGCTGCCTCAGTGGAGCAGGGAAGCTGCCAGCCAAGAGAGAAAGATCCAGGGGCTCACCAGGGTATTTCCCATTTTAAAAATTCATGTGAAGGCATGAAAATTATTAAGATATGAACCAGAGCCATCCAGACTCCAAAGACTGGACCACTTCCAAGCAAATTAAAGGAGCCGTTCCTCCATCTCAGCTGGCGAAGCCCAGGATTATAGCAAAGTCTACCACAGGATAAAGAGGAAATCCTTATAAAGAAGGCATGAACTGGGAAGTGGAAAAAACTAGCATGAGCTCCTGAGATAACAGGCACTAATTTTTTTTTTTTTCCATTAACCTCTCTTCCATATATTGAGTGCTGTTTATATGTGCGTAAGCATAAAAACACACATATATAGATGGAGAAATTCTGATCAGATACCACCTAATCCTTAGACAGAGGCAGTAATTTGGAGGATCCTCCAGAGATGGAGTTTAGGACAGCGCATTGAGCACTGTCCCCACCCGACTCTTTGTAGACAGCCTTGCATGATTTGATGTGACAGTGTGGAGGTTCTCCTTCAAGAGCTCTTCCTATGGACACACTATGACGTTGCATCAGTTGACATATAAAAAAGTCAACTCCAATGAGCGTTAGTTCATTTTTTTATATCTGGGATGAAGGCAGTGCGTCTGCTTGGCAAACGGTTACAATGATAAGTCAGTTTGGGTTTGCTATCTCTAACGTAATAGAGGCAATATGCCAATTTCAGCAATCCAGGTCGGATGCAGGCATTTATAATGGTACCCTTCTCAGAGAATGAGGTCTCTAACATTAAATTATGTATTTTAATTAAAAGCTGAACTTACAGTGCTTGAGCTACTAAACTTGATTTTCAACTGCTGTGAGCCTGGTGGAAAACAAGTGAGCAGCACTGTCATTTTCCGTTGTTGAGCTCCTCACAATCACTCCGCTCAGAAAACCTGCTTGCTTTGGAGCTGAAAAGACAGCCCAGTGAAACGCATGTTTGAGCGATTCATCAAAAGCACACCAAAAAGGATGATGTGAGCAAAGCCATCAGAAATCCTGTGCTGAACTCCTGCTGTGATGGATCATAATGCTTGCCCCAGGTGGATCATCTCCTCCAAGTGTCAAGGGACAGACAGACTTGCCTGGAGCTGCAGGATGAGGGTTATCAGCTCTGCCCTGCCTGCTGGAAAGCCTGGGCTGTCAAATGGGAAAAGCCCAAGGAGTGAGCTAAACACCCTGCCTGAACAAGCTCCTTGTGCTCCAGGAAGAACTTGACCAGCTTCCACAGCTGGTCTCTTGGCACGAGTTAGCGTTGCTCGGCTTCACGGGTAGGGAAGCAAAAAAGACACAAGGTGTTCTTGCAAAACAATGAGGTGGTGGCAGGCTGACCTGTGCTGACGGGTCAAGCACCAAGGCTCACCATCTGAGAAACGGCACCTGGAAGCTGTCCAGCCGTCTGTCCAATGTGATTAAAAGCAAAATATGAAAAGCTTCAGAAGAGGGAGAAATAGGATCGCAGGTCTGGGTTGCATAATATCATGCATTTGTGTAACCAGTCTAAACAGAGCGTGTGAGTCGACCAGATGTTTTTCATTTCAGTGTACAGCACTGCGGAGCGAATCAGAAACCAAGAAGTGCCAAACACAACGGCGGCTTTGCCAGCGCTGTTGTAATTGGAGCTCGACAAAGGGCACTGTCAACCCCAATCTCTGGGCAGGCAGGTCAACCTCCTGGCTGGTTAAAGAAGCCGGCTCATTCTTTATGCTGAACACCTATATCTAAGCTAAGTATCAATAGTAGCTAGTAAACATGGTGTTGGGGCTCAGTCATTGAGTCAACCATCATCAGAAAAAGAGCCAGCAGGGATGTGTATGTGGCTTGATCCTATGTGGTTTGATCCATTCTGGGAGTACTCCATAATGTAATATGTATTTATTTAGACAGAGCTAGATACTGACTTTGTGAGACAAAACCAGCCTATGAAAACATGGAGGGAAAATGAATTTACACCCTCATTTATGATTATAGTACCATTCTGGTTTGGAAACACGTCTCCTCAAGGTCCAATATTCTTCCACCTCCCTGGACAGAGGAGGCCAGTGCTCTGGAGGGGTGACCAACTTTTCTATACTAGGGGCCACTTTTATTCTCAGATGGGCATGCATAGAGCTATAATGAATTAGTAAACCTTAGGCAGATGCTATCTGGATCAATGTCTGTCTTGTCTGGATCCCCAAAACTCCCAATAGCACTGCAGCTGGAGACTTTTTTTAAGTTCAGATTTTGTATTTTGCAGCTTAACTGCATTTCAGTTGTGCAAAATCTGAACTAATTTGAAAACCTAACTGTATCTTTGCTTACCAAGCAAGGCTTGTGACAGCAAAGATGAATGAAACAACTGAATTAATACACCTGTGCAAGCTTCAACTTAGGCTAAGTGCATTTAAGATGTAAGTATTGCCATATAGTATATATAATACACTACTTTTTAAGCCACTGCATTCCAATAAAAAATGATGATAATGATTATTCCAGATGTGAACCTGTCTGTCCATGTTTCCTTTTCAAGCTTATCTCCTCCAAGTTTAGTTTAGAGTTAAAACAACTTATCTAGGAAAGAATTAAAACAATGTTTGTTCTATATTTGATCAAAATGTTATATTTTAAACTGCTCTGGGGATATCTCTCTGTTTATTTGTTTCTTGAGGTGGGAGGAAGGATGCTCCTTAATTCTGTCAGGCCAATTTAACTACGATTTCTAGCAACGGAAATATTTTTAGTTATAGTAAGTAAATGAGTGACAATGACAACGATTATAACACATGGATCAAGCATACACTTGAGTCTTCTACTTGCTAAAATCTCAGAATAAGAAAATTTCTACCTTAAGCAGCCTTGTAGTAGTCACTACCTCTGGAAAACAGAACATGAAACTTGCAGGCAAGCCTTGGTAGCAGATGACTGAAGCATTATTTTGGACCAAAAGAGAGCAGACAACACAATGAACATAGAGGTGATAAAATACATCACAGCAGATCAAACTTCAGTTTGGGATCTGCTCAAAATTAGCTTCCAGGTAATCTGGAATTTCAGTGAATAAATTAGTGCATTTACTAAAGACTTATCATTTAAGGAATCTATGTATTGCACTGGCATGAGTGAATGCCATTGCTATTGTGTGAAAATAGTGTGATGGTACAGAGAATGGGCTTAGACATCTGTACTGAAAAATCAGTATAACCCAGGTGAGTTCCCCAGGCCTATTTTCAGTAAGTCTCAGCTCTTCATATTGGGAGGTCTCATCTGTCATTGCATTATTATGTCTTATGTTGGTAAAGTGACCTTGCTCAAATCTGAAATCCTTTCTCACATAAGTAGCAGGTTTTTCAGCAGCAGCTGAAAAAAAGAACTTTATGGGTGCAGGCTCTGAGCTGACACAGGATTTACCCCGCGGTACTTTATTCGGCCCTACCAATTCAAGCTCTGGCTAAGATTTGGTCACACTGGATACGTACAATAGGGAACTCGTAAAGTTCCAAAAAATTCAGAAACTTATCAAAGTAACACAAGAAAACGGTAGCACAACCAGAACAAAATTCATCCATAGAAAGGATGCAATAAACTGCTTCAAGAGCACAGGACTACAATTCTCTTTCAGGTACGATTCCAGAAACCGGGCTCATTACCAGAGCCATTGACTTTGGAAGGACATTCACAGAAATACCTTGTGGCTATCTACCTGGGGTACAGAAGATGCTACTCAGACCCTTTAGCAAATTCATAGTAATTCACAGATTCATAGCCCTTAAGGCCAGGAGAGATCTGAAGGGATGGACAGACAAACTTTTTTGTCTGAATCAGATATGAGGAAAGAGTTACCACTACCAATCCATGTCCAACTGGCTCTTCTGGAGAGGGATTACTGCTGGCCCAGTTCTGCTGGTTGCCTTGTCATCTGAGTGGGTCCTAACCCACATCTGTACTCCAACAGGGCTACAGATCTTTTGGATGCACAGCTAAACCGAAAGAGTCAAGGGATTAACATTCTGAAACTGCAGGGACTGAGAAGGCATGGGAACCAGCTGTCCAGAGTGCAACCTGCGCATCCCAGGTCTGCTGCAGACAGAACAATTTATCTGACCTTTCATCCAGGTTATCTGAGCTGACCACACAATTTTGCCCATCTACGCTCTGAAACATGCTCAGAAATTGCCTGGCTCAAAGAATCTTTCAGAAGGTCATGCAACCTTGCCTGGAGACATCAGGAGATGGAGAAAACCTATGAAGAGTTTTGCTCAAACAATTATATTGCCTTTACTGTTCAAAATGTGTTTACCAGCCCTGATGCAGCCTGCCTGGTTATAACTTCCATTTGCTCATGTACCTGTCTCTTCGAGGCAATACAGAAGAAGATTCAAGAGATAACAAGCTGCCTCTCACTGTCCAACAGAGAGGACTCACCGCTATATGATAATGCCCTACAAGGAACGAATGTTTGAAATACCCAGCAGGAAAAAGACGACACACACACACACACACATGCTGTTGTTGCAGTCTCCCCCTCCCCCTCCCTCCTTTGTCCCCATAGCTGCCATCGTCTGCTGTAGCCCTCGCTCCCCTCTGTCCTCCCAACCCCTCCTCTCCCTCCATTCATTCTTCCAGAATTTATCCCGCTTCTTTAACTCGGCATGTGTCTGGGCAGATGTCCAAAAAACCTCCCTTCAGCAACTGGGGGGGGGGAGGAAATTCCTCCAATTCAACCCAGGCTCTTTCCCCCCACCCCGCTCCCCTCCTTCACTCTCCCTCTTTTTCTTGCTCCTTCTCTTTTAACGTGCTGAATGATTGATAACGCTCGCCTCGTCTCACCACTGCCTGTTTGAGTGCTTTCTGCCCGGCATTTGCAGCTCTGTAGGGAAACCAGCTCTCCTAGGCGATGGGATGTTGGGGACCCCCTTCGGTTCTTTTCACAAATTAAATAAATAGAAGGAAAGAGGAGAGAAGCACAAGGGAGTCTGGAAAGTTTGGGAGGGGGAAGGGAGCAGCTCAGAAAAGCCCTTGATTAGGACAGGTCCAAAGCAAACAAACAAATTAAAAGCAACTCCTCTGCATGCCCCCGGTTCTCTGTTTGCCATGAAAAAGTGAGTGTAAAGCTTTGTTCTGTTGTTTTGCATTTTGGGGCCCAAATAGTAGGCTTGTACAGAACTTCTAACTTCTCGTGATGCCGTCATGATGAATGAGTTTGCTGTCTTAAATTCACACCTTCTGGAGCCATTCATTCACTTGAAAATTTTGGACTTCATTTAAAATTAAATAAAACTATATTTGTCTTTTCAATAGTGGAAAGAGGCTAGACAACTTGAATCCTAACATTTTATACTTCTGATTCAAAATACATGTCTAATTTCTATGTGTCATGTCATTCTGTGTTTTGGGGGTTTTTTTTAATATACTTAAGCATCCTGTTTTCATAGTTCTCAAAGTATCCACAGAATGCCATGCTAATGTCTAGATTGTGATTAGATGTTCGCATTCACTTTATAATTTGCATTTCAGGCATGAAAACTCATTAAAACTGATGTTCAGACCATGTTATTTTAGCACTGTGTATAGTACATGTATAGTATATATGTACGATACACGTGTACTACATGTAACAAACTCCCATTAAAGTAGTGACTTAAAACTTGATTATTTTTACTATTATAATCTGATATGCAAGTGAGACCTCATCGTCTCTACCAGGATCAAAGCATCATTGCACTGGGCAGCGTGTGCGGAGACTGAGAAGCACTGATGAGGTTCCAGAAGGATGAGAAAAAGGAAAGATTGTTACCCTCATATAACAAAGGGAGTCTGGAGAAGGATCAAATTATGAAGAGAAGGGTTCATTTAATCTAACTTTGACATCCAATTCTCTACTGATTCCAGGTTCCATCTATAGCCAACAAACAAGCATCTCCAGAGAGTTCTCTAAGAAAGACCTCGAGTGACTGTCTCAGACGTGACATGAGTTTAGGATATGCAAAGTTATGTCATTTTAATCCAGGCAATGCCACCCAGGAAGTCTCAGGCAGAGTTGAGAATTCTGTCCACATATCTCATTCCCTAGTCCAGTGCTTTAGCAAAGAGAGAGAAAAAAATATCTATTTTTCTTAGCAGTGCTACCTGTCTTCTCAGTAACAGAAAAATTGCTCTTTCAAACCAGGAGAAACAGATAGCATAAACTCTTCATATTTTATTAATCAAGATACTGAGTTTTGAGGCTCTGCCTGAAAATGAAAGGTAGGTTTCATGACATGATAATTCAAAGTAAAATAAACAAGTCACTGGCGTTTAAAAGAAGTTACATTTAAACCTTAATAAGATGAAAACAAAACATAGTAATCAGCAAGCTGATCTTTTTCCTCTTTTTTCAAATCGAGGCAAAAGACCATCGTGTCAATAACACCTGGGAAAAGTCTGTGTTGAATATTTATTCCTTGTTACCTCGTTAAACTCTCAACGGCCTTGCAGTAAGTCATCTCCCTCTCCTGGGCCTGGAGGATACTTGGTTTCTGTGGAGGTAGCTACCTATCTATGCTATCTGCTTGCAAGCTGCTGACTACCTCATCAGGATATGGGGAAGATAAGTCCTCATTTATTTATTTGAAACAACTATAAAGTGCTATTGGGAGATTTCAGATGTATTTCCCTGTCAGATGTGTCCACACTGAAGGTCTCCTAATGCAAAGCTGGTAATTACCAGAGGTGAAATATCAAACACAAACATCCAGCCTACAAACCCAGCACTCACCCGGCACCACCGAATGACAGATCCCATGAAAATAATAGCAATAATAATCCATTTTTCAGAGAAATTTCCTGGCAGGAGGCTTGCTTCCCCTGGAGGCAAGTGCTAATGTTGTCCCACAAATCCAACATGACCTTCACAAATAATTCATTGGTATCTGAAGCCTGATCATGTAATGACTGGCAAACTCAATTGTTTTGAGACAACATAGTAAGCTCTTGATTTCTGAGCTCCCCAAATATCATTCGGGAGCCTGAGGTAAAGAAATTCTCATGAAGCACCCCAAAATGTCCTAGACACAGAATCACTCATGTCCTATCTCAAAACATCAGGTGGTCCCAGCTGCCAATTAATTTCACTCTTTTTTTTGCTGCACATACCACTGCCTTATATAATATGGCCTTTCCAGTTTAAATACTGCAAAATACTAGGTCAGAAAAGCGAGACGCAACCCTTTGCTGCCTCACCACCCGATAAAGCCTTCTTTGTGAGGGTGACCACCAGGCAGAGGCAGCTCTTGATCCTGGAAACACAACCCAGAGCTGGCAGACGCTCATCCCCATTCAAGCAATCCCTGGGCAGGCTCAGCTGCAGGGATTTGAGCTCCCAGGAGTGCCAACGTGAGGAATTCTTCCCCACTGGGCACTGAATGGGCAACTGCTGAAAGGCAGCTCTACACTTTGGGTTGAGATAGGGAAACCTCCCTGAACTGTTGGTGGTAGCAATCCTTAGCTGGTATCCTCTTTCCAGACCTCTCCTTGCTCTTGAATGTGAGACCACTACAAATTATTTCAAGCCACATATTTGGAAGCAAGACGGGTTTATAGTTTCCACAAATGTCTTTTTTTTTTTTTTTCTCACTTGTACACTATCTATTTATCTGTCAAAGTACTTGTTCTCCTGCAGACAGGCACCGTTTCAGGGACTTAGCCTACCCTTGCAATAAAGCCCAATCAATTCATTGTTTTCTTGGATGAGAGAGGCATGACCTAAACTTTATGCACTGCTACAGGAGAGAGATGTCCACTTTTTGTTTAGCCAAGCACACAAATAAGTCCTCTTTTTGACTCAGATTCAGATGCAAATTCAGCCAAAGTACCACTGGAGATCAGCCAAACTAACTCAAATTAATCCCATCTCCCCTGTGTACCTACCTCATCCCTGTCCCATTAACAGGACTGTAAGGATTGCTCAAAATTCCGCTCTCATTGCTCTGCTCCACACACCCAAGGCAGGAGGATCTGCCCCAAGCCAGAAGCCAGTGGGCTGGGGAATGCTCTGTGCGGATGTGTGGAGAGGTTTTGAAGGAGTATACGGCCACATTTGCCTCTGGCTGTGCCTGAGCTAAGAGCCATCACTCCTGTAATCTAGGTGCTGTTCTGTGAGGATGCAGCTTTCTTGCTTCTGTCTCCCAAGAACAAACTTGGGTATAAGGCTCTATAAATGGTATATAGGTGAATGTTTCTCTGAGCCACTAGTGGATGAAGGTGGAGAAGTGACTGTAAATACACCGGCCTCAGTTCTCCTTCTTCTCATCATATTCATCCAACAGACAATTCCTCTTTGCATCTGTGAGCCAAAATTTCTGATTTTTTTTTTTTTTTACCTGTGGAATCTTTGGAATCTCCTTCAGGAAAAAAAAAAAAAAGAGGATGGATTTATGAAAATCTATGCCCATAAAAACAACAGCAGGCTTTGCTCTGAATGGACCCAGTAGGTTTTAAACCATTTTGTAACCACTAGCAGCTAAGGACCCATAATGTCAATCCCATTTGTCATGGGTGCAGAGGGGAATAAATGCCCATTACCAATGATTTGTTTATGATTCCACAGAGAATACAATATAGGATGAAAAAAAAGGGGGAGGGGGGAGGTAGTAATTTCTACCCATTTATTGAATAGCTTGAGATACTTAGTTTTAAACAAAATGTAATTGGCCATTGGCATGTGGCAGCAGACCTGTGAAACAAAGGGAAGACAAGATAGCGGTGGGTTGGAGGTGTTTACATAAAGAGAATATGATGAGGCAGAAAGGAGACTATAACAAACATTGAAGGCAGAAAATCTTAAATAATTAGTAGCAAGGCATCATCTGTAGGCCTGATGTGCCAATAAATCAGACTCCAAGCCCCATGAACCTTATGCCTTTGGCTTCCGGTTGTATTCACGGCATGGGACACATTAAAGTGGATATGAGTATCTATAGCTATATCTGTATTTATATATGCATCTAGATCTATATTTATAATCATATCTGTATCTGTATCTATACCTATATCCATACAAGCACGTATCTATCTCAATCTCAATCTCAATCTTGATCTCGATCTCTGTATCTATCTATCTATCTTTATATCTATCTTTTTCTATATCTACTTGAGGGCCATGATTATTTTTCAAAAGTTTACAGAAGACAAACAGAAAATAGCTGCCTGAAGGACAGTACAGAAATTTAGAGGGGAAAAAATGAGACAAAAGGAGACAAATAAAAGATTTTGCATCCCTGCATTGTCCTCTTCATAACCAGCTTTTAAATGATTGTTTATGACCAATGTTGGTCTGTGTCCCACTGGCCCAGGGCTCAGTGAAAGCTGCTGGTTTTCCCTATGTAACGTATGAATTTAACCTGAAGGGCAACATTATCATTTGACCCGTGAGAGTGTAAGCCCCAAAGATCATCAATTCCCTTAAATTGGTGGCCCAGCCACTCATTTAACGCCTCCCCGTCAGCTTGAAATAAGACTTACAGTTTGATAGGTCAAGTGAAAAGGAGAGGATGGGAGGGGGGAAGAAAAAAAAAAAAAAGACAGACTGATTGCCACAGCAATAAAATTTAAAAAAAAAAAAAAAAAAAAAAAAAAAAGAGGAAACACTCCTCAGTGAAAGCATTGTCAAAAATATATATATGGGGAGGAGCAATTTTACAACCTCCTGTAACCCAATGGTCCTGAGGTATTGCCTTTCACCGTCTGCCCAGGAACAGGCCTCTTAGAGGTTGTAAAAACACCATCTATTATTCCCAGAGACCAAGGCATCGCCTGGCGGAGCTTTCTTGTACCAAGAGGCTTTGCTCTTGGTGCAGGCACCACACGTAGGGGGCTGCCAGCACACAGTGCCCACGCTAAGAGCAAGGCTCAGATGCGGTAAGCGGGTCGGAGAAGGGAATGGGGTGCTCATCCCCTTCCAGCTCTGCCCCAGGGTCCCTGCAGAGCCCTCCAGCCCTTGCAGGGTGCTGGCAGGGTGCAGCTGCAGGGGGGGCTCACTTCTGCCTGCAGATGATGCATTTGGATGTAAAGTGCACCCCAGGCTCTCCCTCACCCCCACTCCAAGCCCAACATCTTTGCCAGACTTGTTTGTCCTTGCCTCGTGTGCCTGCCTGCTCCTTGGTCACCGGTTTTCTCCTCGTTTCCTAATGCTCTGCACTGAATTTCCCATGTTTTTCCCCTTTCTTTGCCCATACTAGTGATTTGTTTCCTGATTTTTTTTTTCTTTTTTTCCTGCATTACCTGGCACCAATAATGAGAGCAAGGGAGTAAGGGAAATTATTTGCTTGCAAAGTGTGTTGAAGAAACTCATGGAGGCTGCAATACCAATCAGTCTGGTCAAACAGACAAAATAATCAAAACCCAGTGAGGACACCAACTCTGTAAACCAAACCAAATCACATACATCCCCCAAAAGATGAAACAATAAAAACCTATATATAGAGAAAGTTTTCTCTGCCAAAGACCCTGAGGAGGTGGTGGACCACTGGGTCCTCCAGAAACCCAACCCGAGCAAGGTTACACTGACATCCCCGCTTGCCTCCTGTCTCCAAGGCTGCGATACTTCTTCTCCTCAAATACTGCAGGATGCTACCAAACAGTTTTCACAGCCACAAAGCTCACATTTCTGTTCGGGTTTTTTTGTTGTTTTGTTGTTGTTGTTGTTGTTGTTGGGTTTTGTTTGTTTGTTTTTATCCAACACCATACTCATGATAAGAGTGAGGAGTTTAGATGCAGCACTTGGTTTTGGGGCAGGCCCAAAGCAGGACACATCATCTCACCTGCATTCCCTGTGTCCTGTGTTTGGACCACACTTCAGGTTCACCTTTACAGGCATATTTTTCCCCCTGGTTTTCAGGCCCATAGGCCCAGGCATATCCTTCATACCATCCACACTGCTCAGTGTCTCCATTTTAATGGGTTTACTTTCAACATGAGACACAATCCTAAACAGCCTCCTGGAAGAAGTAAAGCATAATTGCCATGGGTGGCAGCCCCTTTTTTCAACTCCTGCTTGGTTCCACTTCTTCTATTTCTTTCCAAAAATGTCCAGTCAGTCACAGCAAGGGCGAGAGTCCTCCTACAGACATCTCTTCTCATCCTAGTTGTGAGTTGAGGCTTGGGGGTTTTTAAGTATTCTTAGAAAATCCTCAAGTGGAGATAGTTCACAGGTGGCTACAGCCATCTACAGTCTCTGCTGCTGGGAACCAGCTGAGGTCCCCAGTGAGTGACCCCACCAGCCCTTCCTCCCAGGAGATGGAGGGACCATGGCCATAGGACATCAGCTCAAGGATGAGGGGGGCCCAGCAAGTGCCCCTGAGCCAGCCCAGCTTTTAGGAAATGCAGTGGAAACCAACGGCACTTGTCATTTGTTTTGCTTTTTGTTCATGTTCAGGTGCCTCCTGCAGCACTGGTGTCCTCAGTCCCCTGGTGGGAACTGGGATGGATTAAGCCAGCTGGCCCCATACCTTGGGGCGGAGGAGGGGGAAAAGCAGGGACCTGCCTCCCGTAAGCCCTGTTTACACAGTAATGAACACTTCTTAGCCGTATCTATTGTAAGAAGTATTACATTATCAAACAGGGCCTTGGCACTCTACCAGGCGCTCAAGTGTGACTAAGCATCCAGCCTAATGCTACAGGAGATGGGTTAAATTTATAGCCTGCCCTCCCCGGCCACAGCCAGGGCCTTTGGAGAAAAAGGCAGCTCCTCATCCCTGAAGCACAGGGAACCTGTTATTGTCTGCCCTGGTCAATGGCTGGAGGTCCCCAGGCAGAACAAAGCCTAACACAGTCACTTGAACAGCACCCCAGCCACACAGCACCTATTTGACCACAAGTCCAGCGCCGAGGAAGAGGAGGGAGTATGAGAGACAGAGGCTGCCAAAGGCCCCGGTGATGAAGAGGGGCATCCTGTTGACATCCCCCCGGACTCCTTTCCAGTGACTGGTTTGTTGCCACTTGTCAAGGTGGGGAGCGAAAGAGTGCAGGAAAAGATAATCTCTGAACTCATGCTTTTTCCAAAGTGCTGCCGATCTGGATGCAGTGATGTGGAGCGAGGCTGCAACAAGGTGCATGAACCACATGGCAGGACTGTCTTCCCTTTTCCGCTTTCCTGGGGAAGTACAGTAAAGGGAACAGCCCCATACAGCCCAGTATGCCCTTCCTTTCCCTTTACGATACATCCGTTAAGATGTTGTATCTGACACGTCCTGCAAAGCACTAGATATACACCTCCAGCAACTTCATTCCCTCTGCTTTGCACGAAGGCCAGATTCAGCACGAAATTATTTCATCACAGCTCCTTAATTGACTTGCTTAGGCAGCAATTTTTGTCTTCTTGTCTGAAGATCACAACATTGCCGAGCACTTTTCTTGTGCCATTTAAACCTAATATTCTTCTCCATTGTCAATCCTAAATTTGACCTCCACCATGTGTGGTCAAATCTATTGAAAGAGATTTGTAAAGTTTGATCAAATAATTGATTTATCAATACATTCAGTATCTTTAAAATTCAAGCAGAATATAAATACAGCAGCCACAGGCTACTTGCAAACTATCTGCTCCGACTGATTTTCTCTAACAAACGATCATGTAAAACCACCTAGAGAGCTTTTTCCTGAAAGTCTTTGTATACAAACCACTATCTACAGCCAGCAGAGGCATCACCAACTACATATGATTGATATCAGAGTTCCCTCAACACACGAACTCAAGAACAGCCATTTCTTCACATTGGCCTCTAAAAAATACTCAGTTCCAAGCCATTTCAAAACTAGTAGAGTTTCCTGAGTTAAAATTCAAAATTCATTAGTACCTCTGAATCTTTCTTTCTCCAGCTCTTCCTATCTAGTCCGGCTCTATGAGGCAATGGTGACTGGGACCCATTCCCAGAAACTGAAACAAATCAAACAGGGAAAAACAAACAAACAAATGACCTGGGACAGTTGTAACATAATATAATTTGTCTCAAGGAACTCTTTCTGTTCCCTAAAAGAATTAAATCCCAAGGCACAGAAGTCCTTTCCACTGTAATTTTCCAGCTTGAATGAAGCATGGGAAGGCAATCAAAAGAATAATAGACCATGCTAAGTATACAAGCCTAAGCATCTACCCTTGCATCCCAGAAGAAAAAAAAAAAAAGAAGAAACCTCCTCAAAGGAAACCATAAGTGTCTAATACAATAAAAAAGATAGAATTTTATAAGTCCAGTTACATAACTGTGGAGCCAAGTGCACGCATGACTCCCATTTCTGAACACAAAAATCTCTGTCTGCTAGTAAAATCCATCTGTTTACTGATATACATTGCACTGTCTAGCCTTTTCTGGATTGTCCACTTGTTAAGCAGTTCTGTAAAGTATCCTTATGGTTTCACTCCGCCCAGTAGCTTCCTCCATAACCCACAACTCTGGTATAAAAATGTGGCATGCACTGAAATATCCAAGTAAATCTTTTTACTGTATATAGTCATATGGAATAGTTTGAATGTGATCCTGCTTTTACAGGAGAAGCCACATCAAATGTCTGATAGCAGAGAGGCAATATGACAGTATCATTATTATAATTATTATTATCATTATTATGATGATGTATTGTGTTCATTTTCTTTCCTATCATTGACAGGATCACAAAATTACAAGTTTATTTATTGATGCTTTCACTGAATCCGGCATATCAGGACATGATCCCAACAATCCCACACAAAGAGGAACTGCAGATCCAGATTTAGGGAAATACTTTCCAGTTTCAGACCATCTCAGAAACTTCTGTGTCTAATTATATATCTTTGATATATAATTGCAGGTCTGCCAGCACAGTAACCAGGACGGGGATTGCTTTCCGCTGCAGTGGAAGCCTCTTGCTTCTGAAGAAACCCACGTAAGGGCTGGGCACCCGCCACTGGAGATGCCCCCAAGCAAGGACAACTTTTAGGAAAGCAAGAATTGGTGAACACCATGAGGAGAAGGATTAAAGCCTGAATCATCAAACCTGTCGCTCCCTGCTCAGCTGTTGATTCTGGAAATCTCTCTTTTCCCAGGCAGGCAAACTCACACAACCAAGACCATGCCGGTCACGACTGCCGTATTAATGAGGAAGGCAGCAGGGCTGTTTTTAGATTTGCATCTCACAGAGGATTTTGCAGCGACAACTTTGCTTTAGAGAAACCATTTGCCTCCCAACAGTGTGCCAGGTAAAACACTTTCCAAGTCGGGCGGCCACTATATATGATCATCCACCTCTCTTTTTAGCTAATGGGGTGATACACAGCCTCCGGTGCCTACCAGAGGGCATTCAGCTTAGAAAACACTAATGTGTAAAAACGTCTGCAGGCTGACTACGTGAATGGCAATATACATTTTTAATTTGAATAATATGCAGTGTTTACCATAATTAGACAGCGCATTAACATGATTAAACCAGCGCTGCGGATCACAGTGGCAAGGCACCCGACTCAAGTCTGAAGCCTTTATTGCCGGGAGAAGCGTGTTGTGCTTGTCCATTGAGCTACTGCTTGCCCTGCCCTTTTGCAGCGTGAGTTTGAAGCTGTCATTGCAGGGGGCAAAATTTTCCTTGACAAGCAAACAAATCCATTAACATGTTAACAGGTTTTGCGTGTACGTGTGGAAAATATTAAGCATGCCAACACAACAGCGTGGTTAGGAGGGTAATATTTATTCTAAGACAACAAAATGCTGAAGTTTTACTACGGGAGAGCAGGCGATATGCTTTTACCTATCCTGAAAGGGAGGAAAGGAATTGATTTTCAATAGTGGTTAAAATAACAGAACTAGGAATCAGCAGAAATCACCGCTATTTATAGCTGCTAGCTTGTTGATCTCTAACTTTAACATCCGTCAAATGGCCGCAATTATATTGCTATGTATGATTGCTTTGTGTATATCCTCCAAGTACTCCAAATCACAGTCTGCTCTCCTACTCGTCACTGGGAGCTTTGCCATTGATTTTAATCAGGCCAGAACTTCACCCTTGTTTCAGCCAGCAGAAATCCTGGCATCAGACCTTTTCTCTGGAGCAAGCCAAACGTGATGGAAAGTGGAAATGATGGTAAATGGACACAAAGGCTGCTCACACATTAAAAAGTGGGAGCATCCAGTTGCGGAGCTTCCGTGGGATAAGGCGGGGGGTCTGCTGCATTTATTTAATTCTGAGAATTGGAGGAACATGAGCATGGATTGCTTTGGAAAGATAGTCACTGGACACATAGAAAAGAAAAAAATAATAATCAACCATTAAGTAAAAGTAGATGGTGATTCACAATCCCTCTGTGTTCATACTTTCACTTGCAATATTTGTTTTTTCCCTGTACATTAGATAAGCACCCTTGCTTTTACTCATGGAGGAATTTGGCAACAAGAGCTATTCCAAAACATTACAGCTGCAGAGCATTAAGGGTGCTCTGACCATTAAGGGGCATCTGGAACATCTCAAAATTAGTATTGCATCAGGCCACAGGCCACAGATATTTCCATACAATGGGCACACTTCGATTCATTCCAGCTTTAGCTGTGTTCCAGCAGTATGCCCAGTGCTTATGAACGGGAAAGCCCTTGCAAGCTGCACCAGCTTCGTGATTGTCGGGGAATGATTTTCGGCACATAATCTGCAAAGCAAAGTGGTGCAACCCACAACACAGCAGTAAGATCATATCTTAATTTTTACAAATGCTTTGCTTATGACATGAGTGCCTAAAGTCAATAAAATGCCCTTTTGAGCAAGGTGTGATAAAAACTTGCAGGGCATCTTACAGAATGTTCACTCTGAATGCCTAAAGCAGGCACAAGGTAGGACTGAGATGCAGTATAGAAGTAGAATAAATATGGCATCAGCTGTAGATATTATGTTATTCCCTGACATCTTGGTCCCATTCATCCTAGTTCAACAGTGGGGCCATCTGAGGAGGGAATTAGTGTGAACAGAAGACAAAGAGAGAATGAGGCAATGGAGAACAGACAGCAGTAAACCACAAAAGCATCCTGGTGACAGTAGCAGCAGCCACAGGTCCCTGCTCAAGCCACTTTCTTGTCTCTCTTCTTCCAATGTAGGGCCTGTAGCCAAATCATCCCTCTCTTTTTCTTTCCAAAATGGCACATGGCTTGGGGCTGAGGAAGCAGGCGTGAATGGATGTGGGAGAGGAAAAGAAAAAAGAGTGTGTGTGTGTGTCGTTGGGCATAGTGGAGGGTGTAACTATGAGGTTTATACACAGTCATAGTTGTGGTGAAGGGTGTTGATGCAAGTTAAGAAGCCTCTATTAGATAGTCTTGCCCAAGGGTTAGGTTTTGAAGGAGAAAGATGAGAGCGGGATATTCAGGAGTGTCCTGCCCACTCCCACTGCCAGGGAACGCAGGAGCTTCACTGCATCCTTCAGCAGTGACAGGCAATACTGAGCCCTTCTGACAATCTCACTCCATATATACAGAAAAAAACCTTAGAAGCCCAGAAAAAAGAAACCCTTAGTGGTTTATTTCTGCCTTAAACCCTCTCTGGCATTCCTAGAAAACCAAACGTAACCCTTTCACTGAATTTCAAGGGGATATGAGAGCCAAGCTCTGCTGGTCTCTTTTGAAGCTCTTTGATAACAGGATGATAAGAGCAACATAAGAGAAATGGGGAAAGAAATACAGATCACAGGATAAGCACAACTTCTGCAAGGAAAGGACTCTTTGTAATACTTTCTCATGTCTCAGGACACCTGACAAGAGAAATGAAAAAATCGCTCTGTATCTAGTAACAAATCCAAACTTTTCATCTCTGTTTTTCTCCAATTCCATGTCTAACTAGTGTTTTCCTTGCTCCCAGGTTGAAAAAAATAATCCAGTTCAGAGGTTATCTGGGTGCTTCCACAATATACTGGCCTGGGGCTTGCAAGGGTCGGTCCTAACGGGGCTTGGTGCTTGCAAGGGCCAAATCATTTCAGCAGGAGCTGAAGATGCTGGATACCCTGCGCTCAACATGCTGGGTTCTTTCTAGCCTCAGAGGACTTGCTCATGGACCGCAGGACTCGAAGGGACCTCCCTGGCAAACACTTCAAGGTCTGAAGTCAGACTACAGAGTCACAGCAGGGCTTCCTCAAGTCTGACTTCAGCACCTGGAGGAGGAGGAATGGTGGATTTTTTGTCTCTGAACCGAACAGCTCCAACTCCACTTTTGTTGGTTCAAAGCATGCCTCACTGCAGCTGACTGCGCAGATACAAAAAAATTAGGTTAAGGAGTGAAGCAGCTTCACTCATGAAGCTCAGCTGGGGGTCCAGCCTCGGTGGTGGAGCTGGCGGCAATGCTCTGCTGAGTCCACAGCAGAGGACAGCACAGCATCTCGCATGAATGAAGCTCCTAGTCCAGCACCATGGCACTGAAACACATTAGCTGATATCAACGTTGCTAGAGGAGCCTCATGCAGAATCAGATGTGTCTCCCTACTCTTGTAAAACTCATTATAGAGAGGAAGGATGTCCCTGATGGGATCAGCAGTGCCACTGGGACTTGGGACCATTGATCCCCACTGTCAGAGCAATATCAGCCTCCCAGAGGTGACATCCCTCCCGTTCATGCTCTCCCTACCCCATGGTGCAATGCTATTGCTTAATGACTGGCTTAAACCAGCACCATATTCACAGCCCACGGTGGCTCAAGACGTATTAGGATATATATTCCAGGTTTGTCCCCCAGACCCCTGAAGTATAGATCATTTTTAGAATGGCTAAGGGTTGTGACCTATCTCCTGGACTATAAATCTAAGAGGACAATGTACTTGCTCTACTTTGCTCCTCATACTCTAAACCAAAAAATTATTGTCCAAAAGACTGAACGGGAGGGGAGTGAGCACTTCTTCTCTGTAAACAATGAGAAGCAAGTATCAAAATGGTACAATCTGTAATGCTCAGAGCATTGTAAAAGGGCTCTAATAAGAATTTACCAAATGGAATAATATGTGCCGTCCTTTCCCACATAGCTTGGGTTTGCTTAATTGTGTGTATGCTCAGTGAATGTGGAAGGACTAGAGGTAAGAGAGAAAATAGAGGTACAATATTCTAGACCTCTTACAGATGATAAAGGAGAAAGCAAACAGAGTCCTGCAACTGGGATCGTTTCCTGTCTTGTTTTGCTGGAGGGTTCATTATGACCCCAAAGCCTCAAAATGTTTTTTTGTAAAAAATACTGGTTCAAGTTAACTATTGCACATATGACTAGATGATTCTCTGTAACTTGTGGTCTGGATAAAACACAGAGGATGAGAAATCTGGCCTTAATGGTTTATGCATTCATAAATCATTTGGGACACCGCACAGGTCCTGCCTGTGCACGTTAGCTAGATTTAAATCCACAGGAGCACACAGCGACAAGGGGATGTGCACACTCCTTTCTCCCAAAGAATCACAAACCTGGTGCATTTGGACTATGAAGCCTGCTTCACTTCAAAACTGTCACTTCCTATGATACAAGAGCCTTGGGCTTTCCTTCCCAGGAAGGAAAATACAAAAGGCTGTCTGAACTTCTGGGTACCTTGGGCATTGCCTTCGGCATCCTCGTGGCTTGCCAAGTCTTCAGAGTTCCCTAACACCTCTGCGCTAAGACATGCTGTAACCCTGCGATGCTCCTCCATAGAACCTGTCAGGGTGAGCACATCCCTTTCAACACCAGTGCTCTCCCAGCTTAAAAATAGCAGTCAAGGCTGGAAGGGGAAAAAAAAAGATTCCAATCCAATTACCTTGAAAGGCTTCATCGTCATTCACAGTAAGAGAAAGAACGGGCTCCTTTCCAGCTTTTCCACACCCCAAAAAATCAAGATAAAATGTCAGAGATGATCTTTCCATGATCCTTCTCCATGAAGGTGAGCAGAGGGACAGACTGTCCTGTTGAGTGCACAGATGTGGCACATGCAGACCACCTTTTCTTGGTTCAGGCTGGGAAAGGGCTTTTGAAGAATGCTGCTGGAAATGTAGATTTTGTTTTCAAAAGCAGAACTCTGGGGGTTGCGAGGTCAGAAGGAGGGCCATGTCAAATTTTTAATAGCACATAAGCAAGATCAACTGGAAAGGAGTAAGGGAGGAACAGAGGGATGGAGGATGGCAGCAGAGGAAGGTTGGGACAAAATAGCTGAAGTATAAATATTACTTGCAGCTTTGACTGTAACTCCTGGGAATCAGCCCCTCGTGTATAAATCAACACAACACTACTGACGCTGGGGAGCCATGCCAACAGGCACTGGCAGGAGACCTGTGTCCAGCCCATCCCCACGTGCCCCCTTGGGGCTGGATCTGCAGCCTTGGGTGGCTGGTGGGAGATGCCCATGGGAGCAGCATCACTGGGCAGAAGAGCCCAGGAGAGCTCCCCAACCTAAAAGGAGCATCTGTGCAGGAACAACGTCCATCCTTCTGTCCGTCAAGTAGCACATTCTGTCCTGGCTGTCAGACACAGCCCTGTGTACGTTGCTGCCCAATCTATATTTAGCCCCTGATGTAACTAAAGTCAATAGTATTCCATTAGGGCAGCTGCTCTCGAATAGGCTTTCCTATGCCAGCTCCACCTACGCATGTCAGAAATGTGGACATATACAGCTACAAAATCTTCCCACGTTTATATACACAGCGGCAGAGTTTTGAATAGAAAATATATGACTGTTAGCATAGTTTAATGTTCTGCTATATAACAGCAGTGGCACTTTTTTAAAAAGAGACATTGATTCTTCTTGTCCAGGGGTAAGTTTAAAGGGCTTAAGCTTCGCTGCAAGTCAATATTGGCCTTTCCCTTTTTAGGGTATGTTTCTGCATTGGAGCATTCCTTATCTCTGCTGCTGCTGACAGGTTCTGTGAAGGGTTTTGTAGCGTTTTCTAGGAAGGAAGGCATGCGTATGAAAAAGAAGAATCACACTGCAAATCCCACACTTGAGCCTGTAAGAAGTTTACATCTGGTGTTTTGTATTACTTGAATAAGGGCTTGCGCCAGGCACCGTATGAATATTCTTATATGATTGCTTTTCCAAAGTAAAATTCCAATTTACACATTTTGGGTTTCCTTTCATTTTTGCTATGAAATGCTACAGAAGGCATTGCAATGCAAAGCACTAGAGAATTGTAGTTTCCTAGCACAGCTCAAGGAATTACAGGAATTAAAGTGATTACCAAGATAAATAAAAATAAAGGCACAGACCTGAAATCATGAATGGGCAGGGGGAGGAAATCTCATATAACCATCTTCTGCAAAAGATCCATCCATCCATCCCTCTACATGAGGACGTACAAAGTGAAAATTCCCAAAATATATTAAAACTAACAAATAAATAGAGTCCTGTAAAAGAAACACGCTTCAAGAAATACTCAAGAAGTACGACAGGGTTAGACCTGAAGTTAGTACGGGCTGTGTTCAGTCCCTTGACCTCCACCACATGTGCTAGAAGGGCACAGAGAACCTCTGTTGGTATTTCTGCGTAAATATAAATATTTCTTCCACTAGCAAGGTACATTTAGAAGCACAAAATGTTGACTCATAAGTCTGCAGAAATGTTGCCATTTAGCTCAGTGGTTAAAGCCAAGACAACAAGTTATTAAGCAAAGTCTATTCCCAACTGATAGCTATCTAATAATTTTTAAGAAATGAATGAATGCTATATATATGAATGCTATTTGCGTCTTACAAAGGATGCAAATTAACCAGGATTTGGTGCATTCAGAGACATCAGGGGTTTAATGGCAAAGTTTCCTTATCCACGCATCCCAGAACACAAACATCTCTAGTCATGATAGGACATACAGTGAAATGACATCCAAAAGGGCACCCAGACACTCACATGTACCCCCTGCAGCCACACATGACACCACGGTGCTGTGACACCACAGCTCACGCTTGGTTTTGAATGCCACTGATGAAACACAGACATAGTCCCATCTCTGCAGACCCAGAGCTCAGCTGGGGCAGTGGCTGGGGCAGTAGCACCCTCTGGGAGTCAGGCTAAAACTGATCACTACCTGAACATCACAGATCAAGGCAGAAGACTTCAAATTCACCTCCTAAAGGTTATGGTTGCTCTTTACAAAGACACGGAGACCAAGCACTCAAAAGCATTGCTGTTTGAGACTTGTTTGAGACTTGCACCCGGATGAGAGGCACCAGAGAAGCCCCAAACAGGCCAGGAAGGAATAAGGGTAAGGTGGTGAAAACAATTCAAGAATATTGCCTAAGCAACACACTGACTCGCCAGTGAAGTCTGGGTATAACCCGAGGTCTCTGATTTTTTTTTCAAACCTCTAGGCATAGAGACTTCCTTCTAAAGGATTGCCACCTTCTGTCCTCCCATGGTCATCAGAGGCACTGATGGCAATGATGGAGAGAAGCCATCTGCAGAGACAGATACCTGGCTGTGTCTCTCCATACATGGGCATCAGCTATGTCCCACCCTCCCGGGGAACAGCACAGGATTCATCACATTCCCCTTTCCTCAAGAGCCATGCCACTAACCAGCTAGTCCATGGACACGTCTCCTGGGGATGCGGACTAACTCTAAACTACCCACCTGAGAGCTCGGAGGATGGGGTGACTTTAGAAATAATTAGCATGAAACAGCAAGGCATGGGTGATCTCAGCCAGATCAGCTCAAAAAAAAAAGCCAAATCAGGTTGTACTTCTCAAAATGATTTATGTAGAAATTCATTAGCTTGAAGAAAACCCCTTGCGATGAGGATGCTTCCTGGAGGAGGAGGTCAGCCTTAAAATATGGGAAGCCTATACATTTTCTGGCAGTCTATTTACTTGTTTTTCAAAAAAGGATATTTGGAGATGTATAAATTCTGGGAAATGTATCCCACTGTGTAATGGTGCTGCCCAAAGTTTGCAGGGAGAAAAAAAGTATGTTTTCTAATCCTTTTAGAAATGCAGAATTTCCATGTTTAAAAATTCAGGGTCAAAGCAGGTGCTTATGGTGATGCTTGCAGTAGAAGAACAATAGGCCAGAACAGAAGAGAAACTCTATTTTCTTTATTCAGGTAAGAACCTCATTAAAAATCAATAGACTTAATTTATCCCTGATAACATTCTGTTGAAGACTGTACATTTACCCTAGGGATTAATTTAGCCTAATGGGTCTTCATGCACAAACAACATAGGCAAGGTTTGATTCTTGGAAGTTACTGCATAGCAAATGCTACTAAAAGACTTGATCCTATCACTTGTGAAGACAGGGTGGCTTGAAGTATATAATAGGCTCAAAGCCCTTGAATGATGTCCAAATACAGCCTGTGGTGAATAAATGTTTTACGGCCAATCATATGTCACTGTGAATCAACTTTTTTATTGATGTTGCTAATCATAAAATGAAAGAACAGAGACCAATTTATATATTTCAAAGAAGAAAAAAGAAAAGAGACATGTGATCTTCCATTCTGTGGACACTGGCAAAAGTGAGTCATCCTGACCTACCGTGATCCTTGCAAGGAGATATTTTTCTCCAGTCCTAGAAAATGAGCATTTGCCTTGCAAGGCTCTGCTCTTGAAAAAAAAAAAAAATATAAAAAAATCTGAACGCTAAAGAGCTTGGTTTCACTGAGAATACGTGACAGTGAATTAGTGGCCCTCAGGTGTCGGTATACAGGCCAGCGAATTAAATTAAGCTCTTTGCTTCTGTTCTAATGTAGCAGAACTAATGCAGTCACGGCTCAGCACTGCAGCTTAAATGTGGGCACTGCTGCTGCCACAGGGAAGGGAACCTGGTTTCCGTCCCCCAGGGAGGCCGGCTGGAGTCGGTGAGCAACCCTGGGAGCTGTGACATAACGTCTGAAGACATGGGCAGGAGGAGAACCAGGCAGCGGAGGCAGCTCCAGTTCCAGTCTTAACGCCATTAGAGGGGAAATCAAGCACGGTGACTTTTAAGCACAGTCTGAGGAAGCATCACGCTAGGAGACCGAAAAAATCCCCAATAACAACAACAAAATCCCAACAGGGCAGCAATAACCCTTTCGCTTTCGCTTCCTCGGGCAGAAAAAGACAGTGCTCGGAAGTCCAGAAGAACCCTTTTCCATAGAGCTGAGACAACCAAGGAGCATTTGGCTCAAGAAAATCAAGACAAGCCCTACAGAACTGCTGGTGGCAGCACCACGGAAACATCCATTTAGAAAAAAAAAAAAAAAAAAAAAGAGCATCTTTCTGAATACTTGATGTTCCCATACATTTTGTGCTTCCCTGACTGTATCTTTCACCTTCCTGCTCCTGTCCCTCCCATCACCCTTGCTGCACAGTAGCAAGCCGGTTAAGTATTAACCATGATAGGAAATGATTAATGAATTATCAATTGCAATCAACTTGCATAATGCAAACAGCTGGACGGTAAGGAAAAATACTGGCTGCTGTGTCTTTATTATTGTATTGGAAAGAAGGTGGGGGCAGAAAGCAAGTTAGAAGGCTGCTATATCTACTATAGATCCTGAAATGTATCCTATATGCTGGCTATGGCAGGTTACTCTTTGGAAAGTGGAGCATAAAAACTCATGCAAAACTCTGTGCTTGATTTGCATGTAGACAGTTATTAAGATGCTGCATACAAAATCCCATCTTTGCCCATGCAAATAAAGGGTAGAAGCGCTGCCAGCAACTGCTCATGCAAAGCCAGGCTGTAACGGTACATGCCTGAAGAAGAGTAGGAGCAGGGCTTCTGGGGCAGGAGGCTCTTGCTTGATCCACTTTCATCGGCAGCATTTCCAACTGGTTAATGAACAAATAAACACTGTCGAAGTTTCTCCTGAGGTAGTCGAGATATTTTTCCCAGTAACAGCCAAGCCTCGTGATAGAAAGGTCTGTCCTAACAAGTTCTTCCAAGGGTAAACTGAAGCAAAGTGGCGATATAAGGTCAATATTTTCAAATGGGGCTGCCTAAAATATACAGCAAAGTCAATAATGATCAAGACAACCACTAATTTAGACGACTCCATTGGGGTGTAACTACACAACTTGAAACTTTCATGTTTGAAAACATCGGCCTTAACCATTTGCTCGTGGTTAAGGAGCGGATAAGGAGCAGACCTGTGCTGGTTTTCAGACCTAACCACTAAAAACAAAGCATGAAAAATGCTGAAGAAGCAGCATGGACACAAGAACTTGCTCGTCTATCTCCTTGAGAGAGGGCTGCTCACTGCGAAAGGGCTGAGATCGATGTTAAAGGCAATCAGAGGAGCATGGAAACCCAACTGCGGTCAAGGTGTTCCCAGTTGGCTCTGGAAAAACGATGTGTGCTACTTGGCCCTTCTTACTCCTTCTGGACAGGCAAGTGCCAGTAGCTCAGCCACTGACTTCTTTTACATTCGGACGCAGATGACATTGAGTGGCATATCTTTAACAGCTCTTGCTTTTCTAGTTAAGCATTAATGTTTAACGAGATCAGCCTGCAGTTGCTCGTTAGTGTGCAGTGCTCCAGCTAATTAATACATCACCGGGAGAGCCAGCCTGGGAAAGGAGAGCAAGCAAGTGCATTCCTGAGGCATTTCTCAGCCTTCAGAAAAGAAAAAAAAAAAAGGAAATATGGGCAAAGGGTTCTTCAGAGTTGGGGAGAAAGACAGTCCAGTCCTCCAAATATTTGTGCAGCAATGCTGAGCTGATTTTCTATGAGGAGGTTGTCTCTCACCACGCCAGCATCCTCCCGATAAAAGATGAGTATGTAGCCTGCAAGGAGCAGTGCCGGAGAGGCAGCTCAAGTGTCACAAAAACACATTGGCCCCGACAGCCACACACATTTTCCAAGCAAGAAGAAACAAACAATCTTCTCCCGCCTGCCCCTGCTAATTCCTCTTGCCAGCTCACCTCCTGCAATGGGGTTACAGGGAGATCAGAAAAGTCTTGTCAGCACCTGGCCTAAGGCTGCTCCATTGTGCTTGGCAGAGCTGGTACCTGCTCAGCAGGCAGGGATTTTTTTTTTTAGAAATAATGTACCTTACTGCTAATTCTCACAAATGTAATGGGATTCCCGCAAATTTTCAATTTACTGCACCTACAGTCCCATTGTCTGCATCAAGTGATAAGTTGTCAGACTTGCTGCAGAAGATGAAGTCTTTAAAATGCAACTTCAATATTTTCTAGTATTTCAGAATCCAGCAGGAAAACTGAAAGACCCTCTTGTGGTTCCCTCAGTTCAAATTTCAGCCCAATTTTTAAACCAGGGAAGTGCTTTTGGAGCTACTGGATGAAAAAGATTTTAAAATCTGAGGTCACTCCTACTTTAAATAGTGTCTTAGAGCCTAGTGTTCATTTTTTTACAGCTATTTTAGAATGTAAAAGTGAAAAACAAAATTATCTCTTTTTATAGGAAAAGGCAGCCACACACTGTAAACCCCCTATTTCTATGTAATGTGAAAGAGCAGGCGGGGTCATCAGAACCACTAAGCATAAAAATTTATAGTTTAGTTTTCAGACATTTAGTCTTGGGAGTGTTGGAATGAAGCAGAGGAATGGGCCAAAATAGCTATCACAGATTTAGGAAGAGGACCCAGCTTTTACAAGGGAAGTGTGTGGCAGCTGCCAACATGGAAGAGAGAGTTATTTGACAGTGAATCATCCCCGCTTTAGGATTAAAGATCATACCTATATGTGAGCCACTATCCATCAGCAGTGTTATAATGGGGGTTGCTAATACTGCTGAAGTCAAAATATTTGAAGATTGAGGGCCAGACTCCTTAAAAAACACTGAATTAGTTTTAAAATCATACAAATTAGATCCTATTTATGTGCCTTCTGAATTTCAGCAACTTTATAATTCAAACCTCATCACTCACTGATGCCACTGCAGATGTTTAAAAGGAAAAAAAAAAGAGGGAAAAAACCAAGCCATCCCACACCTCGTATCATAACACTCTTAAAAATCACAAGAGTTGGCTATGCAGGTCCCAAAACAAAACTCAGCCCATGCAAACCAACCATCCTTCCACTCCCAGATCCAGCTGAGTGCTAAGTGGATAACGTAGGCAGGAGGTAAAGATCCAAATGTTGATACTCAAGCAAACTGAAATGAATCGGCAAAGTTAGGAACTTTGGCACGGCAAGAATGAAGGCTTTTCATTGCTGCATACTGAGTCTGCAGAGACTAAATGGAAACTGTGCTCCACCGCCTTTTTCATTACTGGGTAAATGACAGCTGATATAGAAGGACAATTTGTTACTATTGCTGGAGATGGAGTGAAGGAAGGAAGTGAGAGGGGAAGAGAAGTGCATTGTACAATAAGGAACAGCTGAGAACGATGCTTTAGTGGTAAATAGGACTCTTCAGTATGAGATACAATCTTTACTTAAGCTGTGCTGTGAGCGTCCTTTCCATAGCAGTAAATATAACACTGGGGGAAGAAAATTCTAACACTTGTTAGACGATTCAAGTGCAACTACATTATTTAAGAGAAGGATCTAAATTCATTTACTTTTAGTCTTAAATCTCATAGACAGAATCATGTATGTAGGTAAGTATGTTCACACATAGATGCAAACTTTATTTTCAATAGCTATATGGCCTGAATTATTGGAATAACTGGAATCTGTTGTTTCCATGATAGTTAATGGATTTCACCTGGCACCAGCCTCTGAGATTAAGAGGTTGCACTACTCCTGTTATTAGATGAGAGAACTCAGTCAGAGACGAACTCCAGAGAGTTCAAATATGTTTTTCTGTGGTCCAGGAAAGACTTGATTTAAGCAGGGGGCAATTTGGCTCATAATCTTGAGTAGACAAGGAAAAGTGAAAATGAGTATGAAACAAATAACCTCATTATTATTACAGAAGAAATGTAAGGGCCCTTGTTCAACTGAGATGCCACTGTACCAGCTCTTGAAGAAATACAGGTCAAGAGACTTGGAGGAGCTGAAAACTAGAAATAGTAATTTACTTCTAATGCCCAGTTACTAAGTGTAACTTAACTCTAACACCCAGGTGGTATGCACATGGGATCAGAGACAACACCACTACTGCCATCAAAACCCAAGAAATGGCAATATTGATATGCTGCTGATCATTTCTAGAATCACTATACCTGTCCATGGGCCCAGTGACTTGCTATTTTGGCAATTAATTGTTAATGAATTGCAAACAAGACTTTGGACAGAACAAAATGCTGGAACTTTCATGTAATCCTACATATATTTTAAAAAAAAAAAAAGGCAAAAAAACCCGACAACCCAAGACAAGTGGATGATTCACTCTCCGAGAAAACTCATCCACGAGCCTCCTTCCTCATCACCTGGAAACACTGGGGGAAAAAAAGAAAACCTAAACACACGTCCAGCAGTACTTCACTTGAACCTGTGTCTATTAACAACACAAGACATGAAGGCAAAGCCTTCACCTCCACTGATGTCCTGACATGGCAGCTCATTTGCTGCCTTCCCTGTTCATTTGCTTTCTTTCCATGACATTGCTGTCTCTGGAAAGAGGCCTGGACTCCCAAGGCTGCATGGGGAAAGTTTGTGCTGAGGAGGCAGTACCCTGGGTAGTGCCCAGCACCTGGGGCCACGTCATCTCAGACCTCCCCATCACTTCTAAGGGCGGATATGTAACGGCATAACTGGAATAGTTCGGGCATTTTAAAGATTAAAAGATGACAAAATAAGAATCATCTTCCCAATTGAGAAACACCAGCATGGTTTTTAGCGATGCACTGAAAATCCCCTTCCTCTGAAATGAACTCGGTGCGAGTCTGTCACACAGGAGGGGAAGTTTCAGCTCAAACCCTGCGAGTTGCCACAGCCCAAACAACCGAGTCAGGGACTTATCATGGGAAGTGACAGGCAACCTCAACTATAAGTGAGGTCATCAGCTCCATCTAAAGACTTTCTTTGAAATATATCTGCAGGGGAATAAAAACAGGATGGCAAATGATTCAAGACTAAATAGTCCAACATATCCTGCAATACCCTTTGCACTCTCTTTTTGACTCCAGGAAAAGCCGGGAAGCTGAGTAGCAGCTCCGTTTCCGTTCCCTTTTCACCTCCCCTCAAGAAGAGCGACTTTTAACCTTATTATTTATATTACCCTCACATCTGCAATTAGGCACTGCACAAACACGCGATCGGAGGGAAGTACCTGCCCCAAGGAGCCCACAGATGGGCAGGGGCAGGGGAAGCGTTAGACCGAGAGATAAACCGTCTTGCTCCATGTCACGAGGCAGAGCCGGGTGTATGGGCCAGCTCTCAGCTTGGTGACACTAAACCCCTCCTGCGGTGACACAGAGCAGCCATGTGCCTATCTCTGTACACCTGCCTGCGGTGGGAATTGCCCATCTGCCTTCCCAGGTGAGGGAGGTCAAGCAGGGAGGGAGTGAGTCCATCCCCAGGCCACATCCCTTTCTGCTGGGTTGAATGCAATTAGCTGGAGTCATTAGAGCTGCCTTCGCGCCTTCCTTAGAGCCATGACCCCTCCCATGAAGCCCATCCTCTGGATGATGGGCACACTCTGCTCCATCAGGGTCTTACCAAGGCCAGCCAGGTTAACAGGGGCTCAGTAAAATAAAGACCAAATCCAACCTGAGCAGTAGCTTTAAGATTTTTATTTGTATTTTTTTGCAACTCCAACCTTTTTTATCTCTCTTCTAATTTCTCTCTTTGTAGGCATCTATACTGTTCTGGTGGGGCTCACAGGCTGAAAACCTTTCATCCTTCTGCAGCTAGAAAGCAGGGAGATGTTTATTTTCTTCCTCTTTTCTCAGACTTAATGAAAGCTTTTAAACACAAATGGCTGGAGATTCACACCTCATATCCAGAGTATATCTGAATCCACTAAAAGCTCTTAGGTTTCCTGTCACCCAGAAAGCATAAACAAATCCCAACAACAACAACACCTCCCCTTGGAAACTATGAAAAAACAGAAAGAGCTAAAACCAGCATTGAAGACCTTTGGCTGACAGGTTGAATAACAAACACACGTGCGTGCACTCACGCACGCACACACCTACCTTGCTCACGAGTCAGTCCCTGCACTGGAATGTGTAATACAAGCAGAGCAGCTGCCTATACCACTAATTTAAGGAAAAGGTCAAAGAAAGGTATGTATCCAGAATTTGCTTTGAAATAACTCTATGAGTAGATCGTGGTGCGTTTTTGCCTTTCTGTTGTCTTTCCTATACTGCTCCATGGCCCTTTCACGTTCATGCCACCAAGAGAAGCAAACAGGGTTGCCTCTGATATTAAAGACCACTTATATAGTCC
>JANZLQ010000079.1:77847322-77876387 GCA_026212715.1 Elanus axillaris | reverse complement strand
CCCCCCCCCCCCCCCCCAGCAATCAAGGAGGAGGGAAGGCATGATTCGTTTTGGACAGGGAGCTGCTTAAATATTAAGCACTGAAATGTAGTTGCAGCTGCTACTTGGGAAGGATAGTGCTGATCTTGAATGAGGAAGAGATGAACCTTTTGATGTTTTGAGGTCAAAAGCAACTTAACAATGGAATCTGGTAACAGGGAAAAATTAGAAATCTTAAAACTGCATTCAAGGAAAAAAATCTAGATTAGTGCTGTGCAGGGTAATCCCCTCTGTGAATGTTGCCTCACTCTTTGAGACAGCATTCATCAAAAACCAGGAGTATTCTCTAAAGGGCACAACCCTCTAGCAGTAATGCTAGAATGTGGCTTTTCCCCTGCTTAATTTCTTTACGAAAGTGGAAGGAAAATAGTAATCTTTATAATTCATGTATTGATAGCAAAATGTTTAACATCTCAACCCTGAGAAGAAAAGAGTAAATTCACAGGAATTACTCTATGAATTTGCCTCAAAAGGATTCCTTCTCCACCCCTACTATTATTATTTTTTGGTGGTAGATTATTTTTCTAATAGGATTAACATTACCCTCTTGGCTTCTGTGTAAATGGGTGAGTTCACCTTGCCATAAGCTGTTTCAGCTGGAACAGAGAAAAGAGATTTCTCAAATCCTTGAAGTTTTTTTTTCTTTAAAAAGTCTCCTGATGGGTCATTCTTCCCATAAATAGAGACATTCATATTGGCATCCCTCACGATGGAAACATTCTCGATAAAGGCTGTCCCAGATCTAACTGGTTAAACTTCAAGGAAAAGGTCTTGGAAGAACTTAATGGGCTACAAAGCTCTTGCCTTGTTATACAAAAAAAAAAAAAACCAAAAAAAAAAAACCAAAAAAAACCCAGAAAAGCACACTCAAAGCTTGGAACTGCAAAAACTGCTCAGATGGGCCAGCTGGACCCCCCTCACTCTCCCTTCATCATTTCTGCATGACAAACCTGTCCCTCTTCTTTTCACTCCTGTCCTATTGTTGGGGGTGACGCCTTTTCGTGACCCAGCTCTACCAGAAAAAGGCTTCATTTCAGTGCCGAGAGAAATGTAGAAGAGTCCTTCAGGATGAAAGTTAAGATAAGAAAAGCAACTTATTCCATCAGGCTAAAGAGCAACTCTTCCAGAAGAAGCAGGCCATTTGCATGCCATTTGGGTTCGCCGGGAGAGATGCCTCTATTCTTCTCCCATCCCTGCCTCGGGAACGTGGGGCTGAAGAGGAGAGTCTACATTACACTCCAAACGCATTACTGCTCCCCTCGCATTGCTATAGGCCATCAGAATAAACCTGACAGCACTTTGAAGTCTGTAAACTGATTCCTAGGTAACTGCTTAGAGTTTCTCCCCTCCCCATGCCCCAAACAGCTTTTCATTTGATGTTCTGGCACAGAGCTAATCTGAGAAAGGATCAGAAACTCGAAGCTATTGACAGTAGTGACAGGAGTGTCTCAGTGTGACAGCTGATTGAGCCCGTCTCCCATTTCACTGACAAACTCAATTGCTCCAGTAAATCGAGTGAAAGTCAATACAGGCAGCTCCTCCTTGGGCCTTGGGTGCATCCCCCCTCCTGGAGCTCTCCCGGGGGGGCCCTTGCCGCTGCCACCTCTTCTAGGACCCAGCTGAGAGCATCATCCCTTCGGGTGATGGAGAAACGGACCCACAGCTCACGCGGGCTTCGAGGGCAGAAATGCAGTTCACCCAGCTGATACAAAGCTTGGTGTGTCTCACTTCTCCCTCTTCATCTTCTCTCTTTTTTTTTTTTTTTTAATAGGGACGTCTCCTGGAAAATCAAGTTGCATCCTAAACCCTCAGCGCTCAGCGAGGCTTATGCCATAACAACCAGGCTGTGTTGAAGGTGCAGGAGCACGGTGTCTGCGTGGCCAGCCGACCTCAAGCAAAGCCCATGTGGTAGTGCACGTTGGGGGGTAAGGAAAGGAAATATAGGTGTGTCTCTGCTGGCTTTCTCTGGCGTACATCAGCAATAAAAGCCGGCTGCGAGGAGCAAGGTCTTATAAAGGTAGAAGAGGTGGGAGAAGAGGCTCAAGCCCATTGCAGATGGCAACCTTGTGTTGGCAGTGGGTAACCAGGCACTTAAGTCAGTGACTTAAAAGACTTTTTCCACACTTTAATTGTGAAGCAGGGATGTCTGTGGCTCAGAGCAAGCAAACCACAAAGCAGACTAAGCACCAGGCAAGGCACAGGGAACCTGAATTTGTGCAGAAAAAGCGCATAGAGATGGGCTACATGGTGAGGAACATATGCAAGCTACTGTTTGCAAATGGAAATCAAATAGGTTGCCATTACCAGTAATGAAGTGTGAGGTTGGCGTGGTTTCTGTCTCTCAGATTTCAGCATGGTTTATTTTTATAGAGGCAGCTTCCTCGTGCAAAGTGTTGGCAAACAGGCTGCTGGCAGGGAGGCCGGGAGGGGGGAGTGGGGAGGACAAGAATTCTTGGGGAGGGCACAGGAGCCTTTCCCACCTGCTGGGATGGAGCAAGGAGCAGCAGAGATGCAGATCCAGGAGAGAAAAGTGAAATTTCATAGAGACAAATTAATCTTGTTGAGGAGAGGAGTAAGGGAAGATGTAGGAGCGGAGGGAGGAGAAAGTAAAAAGGTGCTGAGCAGGTATCAGGTGCTGTGAGAGTAAGGGTTAAAGATGACAAGATGAAAGAGCCATGCAAACAAAATAACAGGCTCTCTGCTGCACAGTCATATGAATGAGTAACTACAGACACCCCTACCTAAAAATATTCCCCCATCCCCAAATTCTTAGAGCAAGTCAAAATTTGCCTCTGCTTACCCTACCCAGCAAACAGCTGAGGATACAAAAGCTACACTGTCCTGCCTGCCTTAGAAGAAATCAACTTAAACATTACAACACCTCCACCCCAGCGTTACGCTCTGATGCCAGGATCAACACGTAGACGGGCTGCCCACCCCGCTCCCACCACTGCTCCCTGGCAGCTCAACACCTCGGAGCCGAAGAATCCTGCAGGCTTCCCTCCCTCCCGGCTCTGCATGGACACGTGTGCTCCCAACCAAATGACCTCATCTGGACCAGACTGAACCTTCCAAGTCAAAATAAATACAGCACACTGGAACTGGCAGCGATTTTCAAAGGTTTAAGTTGGGTTCCTCTCAATTTTCACTCAGCACTTTATACATTTTGTCTGCTACAAAATGGGAGCATTTTATATTCCCAGCCTAGATGCATATTTTATGAACCTTCAGAAAAGCTGCCTCCTATGCAGTTAATATTTTGGTTCCAAAGTTAACTGGTTAAAATGCATATTAGTAGATTGGGCACAGAAAAAAAAAAAGAAGAAGCAGAAAAAAAAAAGGCAGGTGAGAAATGCTGGGGGAAGAAAAATAGCAGCAATGTTTGGAATGGCTCTGCAGCCAAGACAGCAAACCTGGTCTTTTTAATGGGACCACCCAAGTGAGCAAGACCTTAAGCTCTTACTCACGTGTGCTATGTTCATTGCAGTGTAATTCAAAGTCCAGAGGGGAGTTAGAAAAAGTAATAGTGGGCTTTAATAAGGGCTTAGCAGATGAGAGAAAGTACTGGGTTCCCACCGAAGTTCATTCCCAAACTTGCCAGCAGGGTATCATGTGATCTCAAGTCCGCTTCAATAAACACAGGAGCAGGGAGACAGTGCTGCTGGAACAAGCTGTCACTGCCTGGACTTGCCAGAAGTCAACCCTTGTTCATCAGCTTACCCAGTTGTGGGATTCTTCTGGAGGTGGGTAACACCACCTCCTCTAAACACATTCCTGACTTCCAAACCAAAAAAAATCCAAAGAACCAACAAACCCAACAAACCCAACAATCTCTTCTGAAGGGCACTTAACAGAATAGCACTTGAGCTTGTGGTATTTTCTCCAAAAAGCAGCTGATACAGGAAGGCTTCCTTATTTTAAAGTCATTAGTTAATTCACCACCACTACCAGTCCTTTAGGTATTACGAATAGCTCAGTTGGGTTGGCTGAGTCAGGTCTAAGGTTCATTTCCAGGTCATAATTAAAAATATTGCCTGTGAGGAAATTGTATTTATGATGCTGTAAGTGCCAAGAAGACAAACCAAGAAGTAATAAAGGAAAGAGAAGTTTAGAAACCCACTTAAAATAGAAGTGGATGGAGATACAACAGAACACCCAACGATGAGAAAGCTGGGTTCTTAGATTACCGCCCCTATTGCTTTCTCCAGTCTAGGTGAAACACTCCCATCAGCAAAAGCTTATCACCAGATTTAGTGATGGCATCTCCAAGCACAGAGCGATAGTCACGTGCAGGATTGGCTGTATCAGTATCCTTTCTCTCCAGGATTATGCTGTTTGCATCCTAGCCCCTAGGAAAGAGGATGATTGATGTATAACAGTAGAGGAGGGAAGAGGGGGGCAAATGGGAGGGGGAGAAGACAGCAAAATCTGGTGCCCAACATGAAATATTTAAGCCCTAAACTTCTGTGGGGATACGATCCTACCCTGCAGCGTTGTTATCTTTTTGCCACAAAATTAAAAAGAAGGACTTTTCCTAGTGTCACTGCAGGCCACAGAGGATAAATCCAAATGACAGGGCTTAAGTTATGAATATGGGGAATTAGAGATGAGAAGTAAAGCAGCTTATAATGACCCTCCCATTTGCTCTTTGGAATACAAGCTTCAGTATTGATTTTGAAATTCCCTGTCTTCTTCCTAGCAGCTTCTCAAAAATGAAGCTTGAGAGTTTCTTCACCTTGCAGCCTCTTCAGCATGATTTGATAATGATAAAAAGAGAATATAAAAGCTTTTGCACACTGTTATTCATCAGGAATCATTCCCTTCTTTTCTAAGTACAACCACTGACCTCTAGGGAGGATGCTGAGAGAGATATTTCAATTGACTTTCTTATGAAGATAGCCGTGGTTCAACTCAGCTCCTGACACAGTCAGTGGAGGGAGGTATGGATGCCTCGACAACGCGTCAGTCAGTCAGTCATCTGAAGTCAAACCACAGGAGTGCCCTGCAAAAAGCCTACAACAGCTCCGACCTTGCAGCACCGAGGAACACAATGTTCACAGAAAGTGGCTAGCATCGCTTTGTCATCTTGTTTACATGGATACTCCGGCAGCCTCAGGACACTTACCCAAGTCTTGGCCCCTAACACCTATAGACAACACGAGTATTCATAACCAAATGGAAACTTTTGCACCAACTCATCATCATGTTTTCCCAGGTCTACAATGTGATGAGGTAAAAGACCAAGCAGCCCAGGGCGTATTGAGAAGGACATATGGTTGGGAAAGTTAATTTTATCACCTTTTCTGACCCCAGCTTCAGGGTAAGGTAATCACATTTCCCAGTAAGTTGCAAAACATTTTGAGCTCTTCTTAAAAAGCTTGACATCAACTACCAAAATAGTCATGATGGGCATCTTTGGTGGGACAAAACACAGGGCCTCATCCCTCATAGCTTTTCCCTGTTTGCTCAGTCTCAGTGTCGTGACAGTAGAGTCTAACCTGTTCCAACAATGGAGTGAAATAACTACTCTGTCAAATAACACACATCCTTGAAGAGATAAGACTAAGAAGGAAAACTATGATAAAATAACTTGGCTAAGCTTGTATAACAGATCAGCACTGGAGAATGAGAGCCTATTTCCCGGCTGCCTACACCAATACTCAGCTATTAAACTGATCCTGCTGCCCTCCAAAAATGAACTTCACTACCTGAGGAAGGACAGTGAGGTTTCCTGTGGCTTTTCCTTTTCTTCTCTGTATTTTTCCACAACAAAAGAAAAGCCATTAATATTCAATCACTCCTGCATGTAAGATGCAGTTGCTAAAATGGTCTTGCACTTAACAGCCTCCAGTTGTAGACTGAATTGATGACACTTAAAATGTGCCCATAAGCCATAGCAGAATGATCCCATTACAGCAGTGCCTTAGTAATGTTGTGTTAGTTAAGGTTATGTCTGGTTTTGAGGGTTTATAACCCAGCTGTGAATATATTCTCCAGACTGGAACCAGTTGCAGAGGGGATTTAGTCCTGCAGCGAATCATATGGTTTTTTCTTTTTCCTACTTTAGATCAGATTTTTGTCTGGTTCTTTCTACAATATGACATAAAAAAAAGAATAAAACATCCCTCTGTCAGGATGCTAGTAGGAGCCATGCTATATATCAAGCCAGAGTTACCCTACCTCAGGCAAGGCCTACACCACGCTAATGTCCAAGTACTCCCCAGTCTTTAACATGAAGGATATCCATGCTGCTTTCACTGCTTTATAGAGTTGAGGTCTTGCGAGAATTAAATCACACATCTGGCTGTGTAGGAAACCTGTGGCAGACTGAGGGACTGAACCAGCATCTCTGAAGGGTGAGCTGACTCTGTAGACACTGAACCATTTCTTCTTCCACCTGCTATACTTTCAAACTATAGCTTGAATGATTTCTCCCCTGCACGAGGGATTTTTTTTTTTCTTTGACAAAGAACACTTTGGTTACAGTTTTATTTGACAGAGCTTTCTGAGTGGTTTCTAGGAGGTAATGTTTTAAAAACTGATTTTGACCTATATAAAGAAACTTTAAACCCAAGGTACGCGCCTATCTTAAGCTGCTGCTGTCTCTCACCAAACCAGACTCAAATGTACGAACAAGAAACTCTTGACTTAGGATATAACAAAGAATAAAAGGATATAAGGAACAAAAGGCTGTTTAGATGGAGCAACACAAAAATGCTCCTATCAGCAGGGTCAACCAAACAGCAGAGCAGGCTCCCAGGAGAAAATCTGGAAAAGTGATTGCCTGAACTGCTGGAAAATTCAACGGAATACATCTTCAGTGACTAACCCGTGTCATGACTGAAAATTTGCTGAATGCAGAACAACCATATTGGGTACAACTCCAGACAGATGACCTGCTGAGAGTTAGGACCTGAATTTCATCTTGTCTTGACATTGACTTTGGTACAATGTGTGTAAAAGGAGGGTGCAAACTGCCAGCATTCTGCTTGGGTAGCGTTTTGCACCCATACCAAGATAGGTGTGAAGTGCTCCACAAAGTTGCAAGCACAACACTGCAACCGGCAAGCAGGTCTTTCTCTCCATCTGCCACCCCCCACAAAGCCTTTGCGCTTCCCTTGCACCTCAGAGCTCTCAGCAGCTCTGCGCAGGCCGTTCAGTTTGCATGAACCTCAGAGTAGATGGGATCTGGATTCACATGGCATCTGTCATCTAAAAGGTGGCTGACTGATACTGACCCTGCCATGGTGTCTTCACACGTTGGCATCTGCTAAGGGGAAACGGGAACAAGACAGAGTGGGAAAGGCAGCAAATGCAGCCAGAAAGCCAGAGCGCGATGGGGAAAGACGGTCCTTACTATATCATAATCAAATAGACAAGTCCAAATCTTCACCTGTGCCTTTGCCTCATTCATCTGCATGTTTTCCCTGCCCTGGTTGAGTCTCCTTGCAGCAGGCAAGCTGCTAATGTAGACGGCGTGGGACTGCTTGGGGCAGCTCAGCAGTGCAGCTTCTCTCTCCCGATTCTTTCCCTCTCTGCCCATGTAGAGAGATCAGTGAAAACAACAAAATAGTTATTAATGCTCCCTGGGATTGCAGAGCCTGAAATGACATGAGACAGCATTTTCTTTGGCTGCTTTAGTTCTCTTTTAGCATGCCGCTGCGTGTTTGCCTTTGAGGAGTATAAATGACCCTTTCAAATTCAGGATTTGAGTCTGATGATGACAATTGATAACACTAATTTTTTCATGTGTGAAGCACTTTTCATTCAGAGGGCTCTCAAATTGCTTTTCAAAACCGTACAGCCTCCCTTCATCCACCACCAAAATGAACCTACCTCCAAGGTGGAACAAAGGACCCATCAATGCAAGGCGGCAGTACACAGCAATTTAGGGCAATAAGTGAAGAATAATGTGTCCCACTGAAGGCACAGGGTCAAGTCAAGTTGGCAGAATACATATCCTGAATGAGAGTCTGGACAAAACAATATTGTCAGGACTTGCATGCTCCAACTCAGGAGGGTAAGTGCCATGGGATCATCACTCACTAGAAAAGGTCTGAGCCCTAAGTTTTACATCTCCAACAGGGGCAGGGCACCATGTTAAAGCATGCATTCAGACTGGCTTCAACAGGGGGGGGGGGGGAGGCAATTTGTTGACTGCTATTTCTGAAGCTGTTCCTGCAAAAAAGGGCACTACGAGTTTTTTGGTCCCCCCTTTCTGTAGAAAGGAAAGGCTCTGCTGAACTTCCCTCTGCACTGTGCTACACTTTACAGGAAGCCCAACCCATTTTGAAATTAATATGAGCTGTAAGAGGAGACCACAAGGTGGGAAAATCTGGAAGTGAGTACAAGACTATTCATAAAATGAGTGAGAAAAGGAAATAGGTGGTTATAAAAGGTCATTAGAAATGTCAGCTTATCAATGGCATTGTATGAAGGGAGGTGTAACCCACTGCAATACAAACCTATTACAGCTGAACTTGTAAAGGACACCCATAACCTCAATCTCTTTTGTTTGAAGGTTTACATTTAGGAAGTTTCTTTCATAACATCATCCCTCCAAAGCTTACATAAATCCAAAGAATGGGGACTTATCCACCCAACTTCTATTTCACAACTGCTTCAATTCCACACAGCAAAAGAATGAAACCAAAAAACTTTCCCAGCCACCAGGAACACAGATGCTTAGCACTAGATTCAGGAATTACCAAAGCACAACTGCTGTACGAAACTGGGAGGTCCAGAGAAAAGGCAGCTGGTGAGTCTCTCATTCAAATACCTCTTGTCCCCAATCAGATCCCATTGAGAGGAAATGATTTCCAGCTTTTAAAAGCTGAGATTGAATTTCTACAGCATTTTGGTTCACCAAGTGGAACTGTTTTCCCCCTACAACACCACCAGCAGCAAGAAAATTGTGGTGGGTGAATGGAAAAGCAAAGGTCGTCTACCTTGCTGAGACAAACACTCGTATCAGAGGGCAGGGGGAAACCACCCTGATCTCTCAGCAGGAACAAGGTGCAGAAGTATTATATGAGTGAGTGTTCTGTTAAGTAAAAGATTAATTGGTGGGATGAGTGTAGTGACAGGGCTACAAGGTTTGCTTTTAACAGCTACCAGTGCCCAAAGGGATGTGTTTATCAGTGGTGCTATTTGTAACAGTTCCCTGAGATCTCGAAGGACTGGATGATCCAGGATAGCTTCCTATAGTCCCATGTTCCTCATATGATCGCCTAGACTGCTTTATTCAATGAACAAAATATTTTTAAGGGTACTTTACCACCCAGACATCTCAGACATTTAACATCCTGTCTCTTCGTATTTTACTTCTTGTTTTACCTTTTTATAACCTTTGCAGAATCCAGTGATTTTTCAAGCAGAGATTCAAACTCTGCCATCAGCTTGGAGCAGGAGGCAGTGGACAGCATCCCTTCGCTCCCTTTTCACTCTCATTTCGCGCTGCAGTGCATTTCTTGCTGACAAGTGGAAGAATGCAAGGGAGACCCAGCAAAGCTAAGGTAGAGTCTCCAAAACCTGGTCTCAGCCCTCTGCTACACCCTCAACAGATATTACAGTGCTGGCTGCCAAAGGAACTCAGCTCTGACACAGTTCAGGCCAGGCCAGTTAGCTATTTAAAGAGGTGTCTTTATTTATATACTTTTTACCCTCCTTCCCTCCCCTCCAAACTGCCCCCCCATTTTTTAAGACGGGAAATTACCAGTAGCCTTGAGCATGTAAAATTTGACAGCGGTTTACCAGATAATTTGTATTGGTCCCTTTGTCTTTGCTGGTACTTTTATTCTTCAATAAATTCCTTCAACCATTAAACAGTGCTACTCCCACAACAACTTTGGCAGAGATCAAAAGAGTGTGGCAGGTTTACTCCAAGTTTCTACCGCTACCCTCCAGGTACTGAAGAGCTAGATGGAGACAAAAGACTTTTTTCTTTCCTTTGCTCTCTTCTAACGGGTTTTGTGCTGGATTTCCATACAGTCAATGACAACATTTAAAAAAGTAATTTAGGTGGATTTTGGGCGTGGGGGGATTGGGGAGATTGGTTTGAATCCAGTACTTAAGTCATTGTGCTTTCTGTGAAATAATGATGACATCCATTGATAGCACTGCCTCACCTTCTTAAAAAGAACCTGTACTGCTAGGAAAACCAGAATAATTATGAATTAAACTACTGTCTACTTTCAGCAGAGCTCTGGTGACACAAGTGATATATGAGTTTGAGATATTTATGTATGCAATCCCCAGTCCCGTGACCTGGAGAGAGAAGCTAGATCTCTCACAACTTTGTGCACAAGGTGAACAGTGCTGCACACCTCACCTCAACGGCGCGGTGTTTCTTCAAGGAATCCAGAGATCCTCAAAAAAGGTGGTTGGTTTGGGGTCTGCTTGGTACAATTGGAGTCCCAGAGACCTAAGCTCATCTGCAGTTTCATCAGCTGTTGAAACCTGCTACAACCACTAGAATAGACCTTAAGATCTTATTGTTGCAAGGACTGCACGTGCATTAGGTTATACTGGGATCTACCTAAGTGTAAAAAAGAAAATCAAGCAGACAAATAAAAAAGCATCAGAGAGATTATTTCATCCCCAACACTGAATTCAACCTTTGGAAAGAGGCAAACTCTCAGGAGGCTTCAGGGGAAAGGAGGACATTCAGATAAGGCCAAAGAAGCCCACAGGGGAAGCTGCCTATTTCATTTCTGGAACGTGGACCATGTGTGTCTATTTTTAATTTTGAACCGAGTTCCTCTGCCTCCTGCCAGAAGTCCTGAGCCCTGTGCTGGTGCAATGAGAGCAGTGGCCCAGCCATCCCCTAATAGCTATTACTTCTTAATAAAGAGCAGCACTTAGGCAAGGGATGAGGTTACTGTCGAAGGGGTCATGATTAATAATGATTAATCTGATCCTTGCCAACATGAACTGGATCCACCATTCACTAAATAATTACTCTGCAGCATGGATACCGTTTCCAGAGGAGGGATACATTTGTCATATTAAAACCAAAAACAAACACAAGGAAGGACAGGGGGATCTGACTTCTCAGTAACACTTGAGCTTACACGAGCCACCAGAAAAGTTAAGCAAAGAGAAAAAAAAAAAACTCAAAGGGTAAGAACAGTTAAACATTGATGAGCTGCCTACCTTTGGGGAGAAGGAACAGAAAACAAAAAAAAACCTAAACCCTGAGAAGGCAGAGCTGCATGTGCTGAGAATATAGAGTGCTCTGCTACTTCTGATTCTCAACCTTATGCATACCTCTAATATGCACATTATTTGTCTGCCCACACATCTTCCCCCTGTTTTTAAATGACATTTTGCTTTCCTCAGAAAGTACACAAATGAAATCTCTCCCTGGGAACCATTTCTCCTGCTTTATGTTAATATACTACTTAGCACAAGGAAATCCTAGTCCAGAATTGCCATTCTTATGCAACAACGCACTTCAAATAATAAGCAACAGTAAAATAATTTATGGGGAGGCATAAATTACTGGGAAACTAATAACCACTCTGAAGAGCATATATGAACCTTACAATTACAGTAGGATGTTTGTGGTGCAGAGACTTGGTTCTGGGCCTTGGAGCACAGATGAATTTCACTCCCACAAAGCACACAAACAACTGGCAACGGTGTTAATGGCAGCCAAGGACATGGGGGTTTTGCTGCCAAGAGGTGGCCTTATTTTGGGACTCCTCTCAGTCATCCTGCTTCACCAACCCAAAGCTTCATTACAACCATCTGTGGAGGACGGGACTCCAGTTCTTCAGTGCATTCAGCTGTATTCTCTTCGAGGTTTTCAAAGCTTTTGTGGGATTTATATCGCACTGCTTAGCCTTCTGCCTCATCTTGTAGGGTTTGATTTGGACTGGGAGGCCACACAACATAGACCACCAGTCCCTCTGCTGCTTTGGTGCAAATCCAACATGAAGGTTGGGTTCCTTGTGACTCTTGTGAAATCCCAGAGCCATGTGAACCTGTTTGGACTTCTGCCCTCAACAGAGGTGGGGCCAGGATTTACACACTGGTGACTTGCACCACTGAAAATACCACGCAGGTAGGTGCCTTTGGATGCCAGAGTCAGGAAAGCAAATCTCAGGTCAAGGAGGTTAAAGTGCCTTCTCTTCTAGAGGCATACTGGAGAAATGGCAGTAAATGAAATCCTCAGCAATGGGATGGATCATGACTTGTTTCAGCTGGGGATTTTCACTGGTGGGGCAGTGTGGCTAGAACTTTTTGCAAATTTCCAAATTGACTTGAAAGAATGAATAAAATTAAAATCTTCACAAAGCATCATCACCTTTCAAAACAATTCAGCTGAAAAGCAGCTGGTTTGTCCCAAACCTTTAAATACTTAATGGTGTAAAACCCATATACCTATTCATGTGTACATTCATCAAAATGAAAACTAAGTTGCATTTCCACACAACTTTACAGAGGCATCACAGGAAAACACAGAACAAGATGGAAAAAAAAGAAGGGAAAACGCCCCCAACAACAATAATGAAGGTAAATCTTTAAAATCTGAGACAGGGTGCAAGAGGAGGGGGTAAAGCTCTGCAAACAAAACTAAATCCAGTGCAGGGTTTTTCCACTTCACAAAGTGAAACAAGCTGTTCCTAAAATAATGCTTCCTTGGTTTTCTGGCAATTAGTGTCCTGAAGGATTAGCCTACAATCGTCAGCAAGTGTTTGCCTTTCCCAGCCGATGTCACCATAGAAGTCTGTGTTTATCTACAAGGCCCAGGGGATAATTTATAAGCTGAGCTGAGGTCCTGCATTCACAGACAAATGTTCCACACTGCCACCCACCCTCCTGAACTAGTTTCCTCCCCATCCACCTCCTGTCCCCTGAAATACTGACAGGACCCTGCCAGGGGCAAAATGAATGAGCTTTACAGCCTCTGGAGCAAGCATTTGCCCAATAGTTTATGCTGATATAGCAAAAAAGAATTACTGAGATGGTCAACACATCACTACACATCAAAAATTAGATTTTAGAAAGTAACCAAACTCTAAGAATAAGTCATCACTGTCCCAGAAAGCATAAAAGAGAATGGGATATTTTTTCCCCTCCAAAAACTATTGCCTACTCTATAATTAAAGTATCGCCATCAAAGACTTTTAGCTTCAACGCTCAGGGTTTGTTAGTGATAGTGTTTTGTAAAACCTCTCTGCAATCAAGATGTTCCCATTTCGTTTTTAATCTCTACTACAAGCAGTCTGACACTGCTCTAGTCCTGTTGTAAATCAAGAATGATTCAACCAGAGTACATCAAAATACAAAAGACTAAAATTGGTAAAAGTGTCTCATTTCTAAATTAATTTTCTCCTGATGTGTTAGAACTTCAACATGAGAAAATTAAATTTGGATTTGAGAAAATGGGAAGCTATTCTTTGAAGAAAAGTAATATGAATCATTGTCTCGATGGTGAACTGATAGTGTAGCTCATGACAATGAATTTGTTATTTTGAAAATACTAATTAAGGAACAAAAAACACCAAACATCAGTGAAAGACTCAATCCTACAAAGCATTTATAAGTGTGACCAACGTTCTTCACAACAGAGCCCGCTGCAGGATAGATAGATCTGTTCTCAGATCTTCTCAGACATTAACAAAACAGGGCTCAGAGACTTTGTTATTAATTAGGGCTGATGAACATGCATGTTGAAAATGAAAAACGTTTTTCCCCCTGAGAATTCATCTCTTTTCCCATCAGTAAATTCCTGGGAGCTCCTGGAGCTTTACTGGCACAGTTTGAATTTGTTTCATGTCTATACCTGGTCACAGGTAATTCACAAGGGACATTAGAGAGCAAAGTTACTTGATATTTGAGATCAACTGCTTCACTCTACCACATTGGGATGGCTCAATATTTAGAAAATGTTTCTGCTCAAATCAAATTTTGTTTCATCTTTGAAAGAATGATCTCTGGATACAAACTTCCCTTTAGCTACAAAGCCGAAGGTCATAATAACTGAAAATTTTGACAGGGACAAACTTGCCTGGTCTGAATAGGGGCAGAATGGTAGGAGGTAGGAAGAGACCACCAGCTGGCTGTCATTCAAAGCACAGTCCACCTCACTTGCAATTACTGAACCCTACAAGTGGTCCCACTGACGTCAATTTGACCAATTTTAGAATAAGGGGCCATTCATTCCTTGTAATGAATATTGAAACTTGGCCATCGGTTTGTGAACAAGTTTTTACATGTCTATCATGAGGAACCTCAGTAAAGAATGGTCTTGTGATGGTGTCACTTCAGAACAAAAGCATGCAACGAATGGCACGTTTCTGTGTAACTATCGCCCATCCAGGCAGCTATAGTATAAGACCAAAGGCTGCATGCATTTAGCCAGCAAGAAAGTGCAATATTCTTTAAGAAAGGCATTGCCTGGAGTGGATTTTTATAAAGAAACAGAATTCATGAATAAATAAACAAGATGGGAATAAATCAGGCTAGGGCATTAACAGTTCCTAGTGCAATGAATCCCTGATCTTGCTTGAGGGTTTTTCTACAAATAGCAAACACAAAAACATTAATGTTGTATCATTGTCAGCCATGCCAAGGACTCTGTGTCCAGGAACCCTGATATGCAACAGCACAGTTCAAATCAATCAGATGTCAACATATTCTTTTATTTCCACCAGTTAAGGTACATATTGACTGACCTGATCTGAGTCTTTCACTTGAGCATTTTTCCCTTTTCTGCAGCCACAACTCATGAGCAGTTTCGCATCTCCAATGACTTTTCCCTATAAGAGATAAGGCAAGAAAAAACATCAGCACAGTCTGAAGCACTGAAGACCAAGCGGCTCGTATTTTTGACCAGAAGCAGGGAAAGAAAGGGCATTAGGGAAGCCTGTGGACGCATCCTGCATTGCTGGGAGATACCCTTCCAGAGAGAGGTAGCTCCCAAGCTGCCAAGGAGTCTTCCCCAAAGGCCAATATCACAACATCAGGGATGACACGTAGACAGAGGCAGAAGGAAAGCAAGGTGTGCAGAAAAACACAGTGGGAATATGGGCAAGCCAAGCTGAAAAGGAAAAGGTTATTTTAACCCAATATTTTCATACACATGCATGAACAGGAACAAGTCTATCATGCTCAGAGAGTACAATTACCAAACTGGAGTGACTTGAGGTAAAGCTCATAGACCAAAATTTCTGTTCATCCTTATCAGGTTAGTGCTTACTTGCTTCTAGTGTAGCTAGATTTGGTGAAATAAAGTCTACAGGTGTGACTTGCCCTCATTAGGACAACTTGTCCAAATACCCACTGGCAAGTCCTTGCCAGGAATTCAACAGCCCACCCTCACCCAACATTGCTGGCACAGACCCTGCAACATTGATAAGGTGCTGGGGCCAACGGAGATTTACAAAGAAACAGGATCCCCTCACCCTCCTTTTGCCTACAAACAACAGTTTGGGAAACAAGCTGAGCTCAAACACCTTCTTTTTTGTTGACAACACATCAGACTGAGTGTGATCCAAACAGCAAGATCCCTCATGTTAACGTGGTTCTTTTCTGGGGATTATTTGAGTCACTTTGGTGAAGCTTATCAGATCTGGACATCTTGATAAATCACCACAGCAGAAAGGGGCTGGGATTCCTGGTTTGGTCAAAATGTTCCTTGAGCTCAACAGTAACGCAGCCAATTGAGTCCCCACAAACCCATTACATTTACTTGCTTTCCCATAGACACTCACACAATGACATTGTCTTTTTTTCAGACTTTTGCTGTCCACAGCTGAAAAATAAACACTCTCAGCATCTGCTGAGCAACAGAGGGAGAATTTGCTCGTGTGCAGCTGTGGAGAGTCACGAGATTTCAGCTGGATAAATTTATATGGAAAAGGAGACCTCAATATTAAAGTAGTTAATGAGTTTAGCCAAGTGGAAGTGCTCTGCCCTAAATGATGAGGAAGGGAAAGGGCATGATTAAAATGAATTGCAGCCATTGCTCAGTGTCAGAGCATGGAAGAGAGAAGACCCTTGGTGGCGGGAATTACAAACAGGCAGATAAACTTCTGGTCACCTCTTGAGAGATTGCACCCTGCCAGGTGTGGTGAGATCTCTTAGTTGGTGACCCCAACTTCTCACAAGTCCCAGCAAGGTCAGAATATGTGCAAAAATTATCTTTTCTCCTCCTTCCAGAAGAGATGCTGGGGAAAAAAAAGATACTGAAAAGACTGTACCTACACCCGATACCTATGTACCCAGACCCAATGTTTGGGCTGCTAATAGCAACCTGTCAAACTTCAAGGTGTTTAGGGGACTACTTCCAACTCGCATCCTCTGCCTGTGACTCCCATCTATAAAGGTATTTTGCTCTTGCCCCAATATTACAGTCGTTCAACAATTAGGCTGTAATCTCTCAAATTCAAAAACCATTCCCCAGAAAGAAGTGGTTAAACTAAAGTGTAAACAACTGTATTAAATTATTATGTTAGAGAGAGAACACAAGGGGAGATTTGTCTGTCTAACCAAAGACGACTTTCTGGACACCCCACAGTATATGAGACAAGTTACAGATACAAAAGGATGTAAGGGAGACCCACACATTTCCTAACAGGGAGCTGATAGACAGCCAGGATACCTTAGGGTGCCTATAGCAGCAACACAGACCTGTGTTTAGGAAACTGGATCCATACATGTCTTGCTGGTGGTCAACTTGTCCTAGTATCCACTGCAAAGTCATTATTTGAAAAAGATACTCCAGCCCTTTTTACACCACAAACCAGGGGAAAAAAAAAAAAGAAAAGAAAAAAAAAAACATTTTTAGACCCTTCGCTGGCTTTTAAGATATACTGTCATGCAACCTGAACCCATGGCAAACTATTGCCATGTTCTCCTCTCTAGCTGGAAGTATCACCAGCTTTATTTAACAGAGAGAAATTGTAGCACAATCACCTAGAAAATCAAAAGCAGAGAAGAAATATAAACCCAAAACTTGACCGTTTTTTCTTTTTCCCTGGCAATACAAGAATGCAGGGGCTCTTCCATTCTGTAAAAAAACAAATGAAAGCAATGCACTGGATGAATAATCCCATCTCCTTTTCCAGCTGCAGATGCACCTCTCCTAATATGCATCGCCTGAATTAGCTACTTATCTCCACCTCTTTTTAGGAAAGCTTATTACGAGCAGATGCTTAATTTGGGGATAGGTGTCTAACATTAGGCAGCTAAGTTGAAAGGCAAAAAAAAAAAAAAGCATATGGACAACATTTGCAGCCAGTCGCAACTCCGTTCAAGAGCAGATGGAGGCCTTGTCATTCAGGGGTTTCCTCGCATACACCAAGCAGTTCAGTGGGGATAGGGAAAGGGGCTTCTGTTTGGATGCTTCTGTCTGGAACCAGATTAGAAGAAAGCACGCTTTTCCGCAGCACACGCCTTGTGTTACATTAAACATGCATATGCAACTTCAGCTTTTATTCAGCGATCTGAAACAGAGCCCTCCAGGGTGCTAAGGGTCAGTGAGTTTTTGTTTGTTTATCTGTATGTTACTTTACAGTTTCTAGTGCCCAAGGAGTTTGTTAAGAAATTAAAACACCTCGCTGGGACTATCCTGCTAGGGTTGCTGCCTCCTAAAGCACCCCTCCCTCCTTCCTCCAGCAGTGCCTGATGCTTACTGGGGAGGGAGAGAAGAACACCGCAAAGAGAGGAGCCTCATCTCACTGGGTACTATAGACGTTTGGTCTTAATTTATGGAGCATCATTTCCATGTTTCGTGGCCTTTTAATAACAGGATCAGGGAGGAGCAGCGTGATCTTGAAAGCTCAGAGATATATTGCTACTAAATGATCTTGTGCTGCCTGCTCTTGATGTGATGCTCTGGTTTAGAAGCAGGTAGGCACAAAGATTTCTGACGGAGGAGCTCACTTTGCCTTTGCTGGCTCCCACCCGTCATCCCCCTTCCCAAGTTAAAGAGCAAGAAAGGTCCTTGGCGAGCACTGAAGAGCAAAGGACGTATGTCCCATTATCCCACCTCTTACAGGGAGTCTCACTGACCTCACCTTCCTCCATGCACCACAGGCTCTAGCAGTTGGCCAAAGTGTGCAGAAAAAGAAGAAAACAAACCAATAATAATAACAGTAACAGGCTTAATCATCTCAGCTGCATGGGTGACAGGAGCTGATCAGTTGCCAGTTTTAACAGCCTGTGGTCAAGATACACCAAACTGCGTCACCCAGAAGTCAAATGAGTGCCGGTCACAACTCGTTTCACGCCAGCAGCTCCGGGGGGAGGCACAGGGGCACACACAAATCACTGCCGCCGGGGCAGCCCCAGAGGCTGCGGTGAGCCCACAGCAGTCCCACACGGAGCCGCCAGCCCTGTTTAAAGGCATCAGACACAGCGCACATGGCACTGGCAGGCCTCCATGGAGCTGCCAGGCTCTGGGCTCTGGAGGAGTTGGCTGGGATTAACCAGGGGATCCCGTCTTCCTCCCACTCTCCCAAGTCTGCGGCTGGAAAGATCAGCTTGAGAGGTGGGCTTGGCTTAGCAGCACCATGCCATGTACCTTGCAGCCGCTGGCAGGTCCAGCTGGGCTCTGACCTTCTCGATTTCCATCAGCCTTCCTCAGTTTTGAGCAACGGCCATTGAAAACACTGGCAGTAGCCTCACCTCCAAGAAGCTGGCACAACCCGTCTCGAATTAGCCCCTGGAAGATCTCACTGGCCAAACGTGGCCCTGGCTTTCAGCTGTTCACACTCTCTCCATCTCTCCTGCCTCGCAGTACCCTCAAAATATCCCCTGCTAACAGATGAAAACGTGAGGTGTAGAAAGGATAATTGAGCCTTGGCCCATGGCAACCTGGGGAAGAGCACAGCTTCCAGTGTGGCCTTTCCAAGGCTTTTGTCAGCATTTCAGCTGCTGAAGCAGCCTGGCTCTTCACGGAGAAGTACTTTTCTGAAAGAGCTTTGTGAAGCTGAGCTGAGCAGTGCTTCACAGCCTCTTCCCTTTTCTTCCTCTCCTGTCTTACGCCCACAAAATAGCTCTCCAGTGTGATACCCACATAAACACAGCGATCGTGCCTGCTCAGGAATGACAAGCGTGTAGGGAGGCGATGCTGTCCTTCTTTGACTCCTTCTCCATCCATCCAAATAGCCCAACATTTCCAGGATTGGAGAGCACATTTGCAGCCACCTCCCCTGACATCCTACACCAAGCAGGCTGTGCAATTCACTCTGCTGTCCTGCCACTGAGCTTAATAGTTATTTTTCAATAAAATCATTACTGTTTTTCACTATGGGCTACTTAGTAACAAGCCAAGATGAACATGGTGGGGTTATGATTTTTTTTTCCCCTAGGGCCATAGTTCAGTTTTTCACCAAGAAGAAACAAGCGTATAGCACTGCAACAGTGAACCCTAAAAACAAAAAATCCCCACGGGTGCATAAATGACATTGGGAAAAACAAGGTATTCAGTGTTTATGTTTTTTACGCTGTTCTGTCAGGGTGATCCACGCGTCTTAAAGAACCGGTGCCCAAGTGCCTACAGTGGTAGAGTGGGAGAGTAGAAGGGGAGAAATGAAGGGAAATGAGAACTGAATCCAAGGTGGAGGCAAGCGGCAGTACAACAGACAGCTGGTGTTTGGGTGGTGGTAAATCACCCTGAAATGAGCCTCTTCCCTCAGCTCAATGAGGCCTAAACAACAAAGGAAGGCACAGCTTGCAGCCGGACAGCCTGCTAGCCAACCACAGACACACATGACAGCTTCATTCAGGAGCCCGGAGTCAATACAAAAGCTTCGAAATCAATCCGACATCCTGCGACCTCAAACAATGCGCCAAATCTTCTCAGAATTGGAGCCCCAAATGAGGGGGAGCAGCATTCAAGGGAGATCAAACCACAGGGCTGGCATTGAAAGGGACTAAAAAGGAGAAGAATGTTCCCAGTTTATTAATGGCGAGGTCTGGCCGGCTGCATCCCAGCCGCCATAGGTTACGTTCATTAAAGGGCAGCGCTTTGCACGTATTATGCAGAGCGCCCGGAGAGTATGTGTGTGTGCGTGTGTGCGTGAGCATGCCCCTCACTTGCTAGAGATCAGGATGTGCCTTTCTGCTTAGCACTGTTGTCTCCATCAGAAATTCCTCCTGTGTGAACCGCAAACGGGGTTTTTTCCCACTTGAGCGACTGTATGGGCACAGACGCGCGCACGCCCTCGCACATACACACGCTCTCTCTCATCCCTGAGCCTGAAAAGCATAAAGGAACTCAGACAGGCTCTTTCCAAGGAAAAAAAAAAAAAAAAAAAAAAGCCCAGCGTTTCACATCCCCTTCCCTCCTGGCCATACTTTGAGCTCACACACACACAAAATCTATTACAAAAGGCTGAAGCATTATGCGATTGCTGTTCCTGCTGCTGGAGTTGATTGGTCCATAAACCCTTGCCTGTTCCTACATGTCATAAAGGACCCGGTCGCACAGCACAACAAATCCACAAAGAGGAAAAAAAGAAAAAGAAGTGCTTCGGTCCCAGGAGTTGCCCCCTCCGGGTAGGATTGCCCCTTCTGGGGTAGTTTCACCTGCAGCATCTGTCTTGTAGCACTGCACACAAATGGCACCCTTCCCCCTACAGCAACAAAAAGGCCAAGCAAATCCTTTTTATCAGCTTCTCTTTGAAGGCAGGTGGACAAGTAGAATATAGATACGCACACGCACAAGAAAAAAAAAAAGATAAATACTATTTGTAAAAGTACTGTTTGGATTTGCCTGTCTTAATTATCTTCTTTTCAGCTGCCACATGTTTGAAAGAGTCAGACCTTGCAAGTTAGCTCCTCCTCAGCTGCGCAGCCCAAGACAGAGCACCCGCTAGAGGAGGTCAGACTTGAAAAACACTTCTTTTTTGTGCTGAAATGGGAGTAGATGAAGAGAAAGGGTTGAATTTTTCCAAGCTGTCTATGGATTTTGATGCACATTTCCCATGCATTTTCACTGAAGATGTGTCAAAGCCCAATCACCTTTGCTTTTAAAGTGTCACACTGATCTTACGTTCAGAATAGATACTGGGAACTAGTAGCCTCTCTCAAATTTGGAGAAACTTAGGTGCATAGAAACTGAAAACAATAAATATTCCTAGGATGCAGCAATTCCAACACATTTTATTCTTAAAAGTTGGGGAAATTAGCATTAAGGCTCTACAAAAAATCTTTATGCTTTACTCACCCTTTACCTCACTTTTCTACGCTGTTATTGCCACAGTTCTGGAGTCCTTAGAGACCCTGAGCATGATCCCTATCTCCTCCTCTGAGAAGACAGCTCTATTTTTACCTTGTGATAATGTTATACAGATACCAGAGGGCAACTGGGCAAAGACAAGTATAGCAGATTCAACAAGCTTTTTCTCCAGCACAAGGGAGGACAGCAGATTAACTCTACATGCAGCACAAGATGAGGTGATATTTGAACACCAAGCAAGACGACCGAAGAAGTTCCTGTCTGGTTTATCAACAGTAAGACAAAAAGCCTCTCAATTAGCTCCTGTAGAAAGAGGAAAACTGCAGACAGGTTGGGTGAGTGCCCAAAGATGTGGTAGATGAGTGGTAGGAAATGATGGAGGGCTGCAACAATTCCTAGCCCTGCTGGTGAAACGAAGTCTGCAGGGATCAGACAGAGAAAGATTCAAGGTTAAGTTTGTTGGGAGGATAATAACGTTGAAATTTTTAATCTTAAAATACATTTTTCTTCAGACTGAAATAGTACTTTTTTTTCCAGATATCTAGTGAGTTCAAATGTACGTTTCTTAAGTTCAGGAAAACCGAGCTCTTATTTGGATGAGCTGCCTTTTTTTTTTTTTTCTCCTTGCTTGCCTGCTTTAAACTCTGCTATTTGAATAATTTAACAATCTATCTTAAATATTTCACGAATAAATCACAGGCTTGTGTTTCTATTTCATGTTAAACCTAATCAGTGGAGGAATGCCTGAGCTGGAAGTTAAAATTCTGCTCCACCAAGCTGGCGATGCATAATCATTTCTCTGCAGACTCTCTGGTGTATAAAAACTTCCCTGCAGAATTAATGTCATATAAAAAGTTCTTTGTGCAGGCATAGAGCACAACCATGGTCCAGGATCATCTGCATCCTGCCAACAGGACTCGAGATTTCCAGAGCTAATTGGTTTGTAGAGTTTTCCCAACCTGCCAAGCACAAGCATGGAGCTCAGAGCTGAATCCCATCCACAGGCACATCGAGCCAGAGTCCCACTTTGACAGTCAGGATGCTCACAATATTCACAGAGCTCCAAATGGTCCACATGGGTGATAATTTTACTGGGATTCCATGCTCGTTCCCATCAAAGAGGAGCAAATAGAAAAAAAAGCAGATGTTGTTGGCCAAAATGAGACATTTTTAAAAATGCCACTGCATTGAAGGAGATGAAAGCCTGTACCAACGCACCCCAAATCTCATTAAACATCAATGGAAATAAAACCTTTCAAGTTCCTAAATTGGGTAGACATTTTTAACTACATTTTAGTAAAGTTCTGATGCAAAACCAACACATTTATAAAAACTAAGAAAAGTAGACCTACCCCTCCTCATTGTCTCCCAAAGTCCCAGTTCATCTAAATGAAGCCAGGAAGCCTCACATATATGTAATTTAGTGCAAGAAACTCAAATTTTGTTTTTAAATTATTGACACATACGAGGCAAGACCCACTTTGGTCTCAGTCAGAAAAATCCAAAATACATGAACGATGTTAATTGATAGCAAGAAGTTGATAGCTAACATATTGAATCCAAAAAGCAAAACAGAAGAGAGAAAAATGAATGCCAAAAGGGAAGGGAAGGGGAAAGGGGAACAGCTGTAAACTACATTATTACTAAGCTGCCTTTCATTTTGTTTTGTGTCAACTTTTTACTTAGTTTTGTAACAAAACTTAAAAAGTCATGCCTTTTGCTTCAAAGACACCTACAGTGGATGATCTCACGTTGATACCCACAGTAAAGTATGAGCAAAACATACACAATCATATGCACAGATAAAAATCTTGGGCAACATGATTCCTCTTCTGCAGCTGAGCAAACGTCTCTACATCACAACTCCTAAGACTGGCTGGAGCTTGCCTGGGGGAGGGTAGGGGAGGTGGAAATCGGAGACACATCCACGTTGTCCTCCTCCTCCTCCTCCTCCTCCTCCTCCTCCTCCTTGTTTGAGGACATCTCCATCATTCCTCCCCATGTGCAACCTGCAAGACTTCCTGCACAAACTGACATGGAAACAGCTAATTTACTGCTTTGTGTCAGGAATGCGGCCAGGGCTTCGGTCCCCTGCACCCCAGACTCCCTCAGCTGGGCTGCTTCATCCCAAAAAGGGTCTCCCCATCCTCCTGCCCCTCCCCTCCAACACACACTCCTCCTCTGCTGCTTTTGTAACTTATCTCCCTGCAAGCTACTTCCCAACAGGAGTCGAAATTAAACAGGCTGCCCATATGCCATGGCTCACTTGTTGTCTGCTCCCCTCACTGCCATCTGGCCTATTTGCTCAGCCAAAGGGGGGGAAAAAAAATTAGAAGAAAAAAAAAAAAAGAAAAAAAAAAGAAAAAGGGGTGGGGGGAGAAGAAGAAGAAGGCTAAAGCCAGATACAATGAGGACGAGGAGGGAGGTGATGATGCTGTCTCTCGCATCTGCTCCTTGGCCAGGCTCCCAGATAGATCAGTAATAGAAAGCAGCAGAACCAGTGACAATTAACCCAAACACTGTCCTGTTTATTTAACCTGTTCAGAGAGATCGGCTCATGTGCTACTCCCCTGGCAAGGAGGCACCACACTCCAGCAAGGACCTTCCCACCGAGAAACCTCCAGCCATAGAAGGCAAGGGGAGATCCTGATCTCCTGAACCAGGCTGGAGAAAAAAACTCAGGTTCCTCTGAGCACAGCAACTGTGCTGCTGGGCTGAGGTTTTCCTTAACTTCCCAAATCACCTAATTTTCTTATACAGCAGAACAGGCAGAAGAGCAAGGAGAAATGTGACTGGGTGTCAGGGGGAGTTGCAGGTCTGCCCTGGTTTCGAGGCACACAAATTTCTAAAGCTCCTGACCCTACAAAACCAGAGGAAAGGGAAAAAAAAAAAAAAAAAGAAAAGAAAGAAATCAGAAGAGAAAAAGCAAAATGATCCCAAAACACCTAATTAATTCTGCGCTGCTTCTCCGAACACAGAAAAGTTTTCAGCCTTGCAAGGTGCTGAGCGCAGAGATTTTTTTTAAAGGAAAAAGAAAAGAGGGTAGCTCAAGAAACTGCATGGCTCACCATCACTAAACATTCATGCCAGCATGGGGAGAAAGTCTGGAAGCAGAGCTGTGGGAATAACAGAAGTTATGTTTATTTTTCAAGCTGAAATGAAAACTTCAAGATTAAAAAAAAAAGTATAGATTAACCTGAAAAATAGTTTTTTAAAAAGGACAGCTACTAAGCTATTTACACAGCAGAATGAAAACGGAGTAAGAAAACTGCTTTTTCAACACCTTTTACTGCTTTTTCTTTATTTTTTTAAATTTGTAATGAGACATTGGATACACATGTAAAGGCTGGTGCATGTGCTGATAAGGAATTTAATTGCGTTCCAGTCCTCTTACCTAGTTTTGCACTTATTTACCTCCAAGAAATGGGAGCAGAATTCATCTCGTGTTTGTCTGCAGAGTGCAAACTGCAGGTAGCACAGAGGCGTGTGCGTGAAAACACGTGCCGTGCATTGAGATAGGTATCAAAAGCCATACGGTTGGTTCATCTCAAGGCAGACACCGCTGAGCCATGAGATGACGATAATTACCATTAGAGCTCCATGAGATCATGGTGGGGAAGCCCCTGTGGGGAGAGGCGGTCGGGGAGGAAGAGCAGACCTCCTCTTTCCGAGGCAGCAGGGGCTGCATGCGGGCACAGAGCAGCCCCAGATGCTTCCCAGAAGGAACGGTGCTGCTGCACAGACCATTAGGGAAAGAGCCCTTCCATTAGCCGTGTGCCTACACCTGAGTCCTTCACAAACACAGAGGAGAAGAAGAGATGATCCTGCCTGAAGACTGGATCTAATTCACCTTCTAATTCATGCTTATGTTTTCCCATTGCAGCCTGATTCCACACCAGAGCAAAACTGAGCAGGTTATTTTCACACATGATCATTCCTTCACCCGTAGCCACTGAGCAAAATGAGTGTCGCCTGTCCTGGACTCTCCATTTTTCTACAACTGCATCTGCACGTGTAGATAGGTAACATGCAGAGCATGCTAACGGGTGCCCCAAAACAAAGGCTGTGTTGATTTTTCCAGCAGTTGGGCTTGTGGACCCTAGTAATAGAGAACGACTCTTTCCCCATCCAAGCAGCCCACTTGCAGCCTTCAGAAAGGAAAAAATGCTTTGGGAATGCAAAATACTTTGTGACAGTGGAAAAAGAAGCCAGAAGTTCACCTAAACCTGAAACACGGTAGCGTTTCCAACTTCAGCGCTGCTGCAGCCACGCCGCAGTGGGGCCTTCAGCTTTGGGAACTGTTAAAAGCAACAACAACAACAACAACCAGAGAGAAGTCCTCTGCGAGAGATGAATTCCACCACAGGTTTCAGCTGACATCACCAGCCCATCTACATTGTGCTCTTGTGGTTTATGATCTCACCACGAAGCACCTCTGTGGAGTCATTCCCTCCTCTCTTACTGCAGCCCATCCATTATCCTCTACCTAATTGCTTCCACAGTGCCGCTGCAACACAGATATTTCCTACAGCTGAACATTCGTATTCCCAAGAGTTGGCACCTGCCTCGTCAAGTTCCTCAGTCTTTCTATTTCATGTTACTACAAGAAGATATTGCAGTGAACAGAAAAGCGCACAGAACCAGCAATCAATGTGATTTCTCTGTTTGGATTGCCTTTAAAACAAAAGGGGACTTGCTAAAGATCATCTTACACTATTCTATGGAAATAGGATGGAAGGAAAGGGGAACAGTGTCAAGCACAATCTGTCCAATGCACTGTTAAATCAGAATTCCCCAGTTAGGCATAACAATAAACTGCAGTAAAGTCAATGGCAAGGGGGTGCAGTATGGAAAACTGGGAAGAGGTATGAGGGAGTGTTGCATTTCTTCTGTGGTTTTGTTTTGAGATGTGGGAGCTGGAAGCAACCAACACGGAGCTAATGGCATCCAAGTTGATTCCTGAACACTGTGCACCCCCCCTGGGGTCTCAGCTTCCCACAAAACCAACCAATTCATCCTGTGAAGAGAATGAGGATGGTCCTCATTTTGTAGCTGGCAGTGTAAGGCCCATGAGATCCCCCAACATACCCACTCTTAGGATGGCATCTGCAGCAGGTCAAGGAGCAGCAGGTACCATCTTTCGCATCTCTGACTGGAGCTTTTTAGAACCAAGCCACTCCAGAAACGCGTCATTTCATATTATCCCTCTCTGTAGCGAGGCTCCAAAATACTTTGCATCTGCATGTTGGGCTAAGGCAAAATGCTGTCCTCTCATGACGACATTATTGGTGTGACGCTGAGAAATTTTTGAGTACTTGACTTGCTTTCCCTCTGTGAGTTTTTTGTATTTGGAAATTCCCTTTAGCAGTCTGTGATTTTCTCCCTCCTCCCATGTTTAAGGGTAAAGAAATCTTTTCATTATAGGACTTCTCCAATGGGCCTGAGAGAAGTTTTTCAAGCCAATACTGGGATCATCTCTAATCTAGCTTACCAAAGGTGTTCAGCTGTGACTCCTTGATTTATGCCAACAGAACCTAAGGCCTTCAAAAGCTTTCCCATCCAAAAATTGGACTAATCCAGGCATAATGGATCCACCAAGATCCAGATAATTCAACCTCCAGCAGGTACAAGACCACTAGTAATGAAACCCAAGGGACTATGTTTGCCTGTCTTAGCCTCGCAAAGGCCAAAGGACTTTTGTTACCCTTAAAAAGAAGCTTCCTCAGGGCCGTACCATGCCTAACCATGCCGGCAAGACGGGGAACACACTCAGGGACTATTGCTGGGGCACATTGCCCCTCGTTAGCCAAGGGAATCCAACCACATCACTACTATGAAGAGTCAAAGATGCGAGAGCAGCCTGAAGACCTGAGCTCCTCCATCCTGAGAGTCCCACATCCCCCAGCTGTGAAGCGGATGGGTGTTGGGGCAAGGCCACAATGCTTGTCTGAGCTGGTGTTTCTCACAAAGTTCTCACCCTTAGGGGTGCTTTAAGGGCATTTGCCTTCCCCAACTCCCCATATCAGCTGTCTAAGAACCTGGGTTGGAAATTAAAAAAAAAACAACACAGGATTTTGAGTCACAGTGGGCCACAAATCCACTGTTTAAGACTGGATCTAAGCCTACGCCTTCATATTGCTGCAAGAGCTGGACCTAAAATTAGAGGAATCAGAGTGGCAACAGGCAAGTCAGTGGCGAGCATAAGGAGGTAACAGCGGCCGGCCAGGCAGCCTAATTTGTGGCAAAGGAGACAAAGCACGACCGAAAGCCCCTTGATTCCCAGCAGAGGCCAGGGCAGCCCAGGCAGAGCAGCAGGGCCAGGGCAGTGTGGTGGTGGCCACAGCTCCTGCCCACCGGAGCCAGCCTCCTCCCTGGCCTGCCTGGAGTTTCAAAGGCCTAAATCAAACCAGTGGGAGGAACTTGAATGCTCATGAATCTTCAGTTTGGATTTGATTTAATAATGGTGTCAGTTTAAAAAAAAAAAAAAAAAAAAAAGCCCAGTGATGTCTCTTATCTAGCCAAATGTGGCCAAAAAAAGCATGTTTCTTTTCATTTAAGTTCCCCAAAGGCAATGCAGAATTTTCTGTGTATGTCTGAAGCCTGAAAAACACTCCAATTTCTGTGCATCTTCATTCTTTGAAAAAAAGAATTACATATTTGGGAAAGACAAGGACATCTTTCTTTTCATCCAAAGTCTGAGGGAGATCTTTCCAAACAAACTTATCAAGCTTTACCAAACTATTCCTTTTCTTCAACTCCATCCATGTTACTTCACCATCTTTTTAACATTTGATGTTCACTTTCACCTAAGCTCCCTCACCGTATTTGCCTGAGGTGTAACAAGTCAAGTCAATGGGGGAAGGATAAAGTATATCTGTAATTCCTAAAATATTCCAAAAAGGCGAAGTGTCCTGTAGGAAATGGGAGTGAACTGAGTCACTATCCCTGTTGCAAAATGTTACAGCAACAGGACAAGCAAGTGAATTAAAAATATCACAATGTTGATAGCCCTTACTGTAAAATACCATCCTTCTTTTCAGCCCCAGATGCTAGGAACTGCATTGCTTTGAACTGTTATCACCCATGAGTCCCACCCACTCATTTGAGAAGATAAAAATCAAGGTCTGGACTGCTGAGTCAGATTACAAACACCCAAACAAGTAATTTACCAAAACTTGACTTTTGGTCACTTCTTCGCTGAAACTCTGTGTCATGGGGCTGGCAGGAGGCTCTTTTAACCTCTTCCAGAGAAATGAGACGCTGAGAACCAGAAGCCACATGCAGGGAGGAAAAATTATAAATAAGTTTGCTTTGTGAATGGGACCAATTTCTAAGCTTCTGGTCAGAAGCTGGTTATTCTCAATGAAAAATCCTGAGCAACTGAGTACATGACCCTGGAGAAACATTATGGCCTGGAAGATAAAGCACTGGAAACTGTGAAATTTAAGGTTTTTGGAACAGTATGTCATGTATGAATAACCCGTGCCAACTCAGGTTACAGCTGTGAGCCTCAGTTTCCCCTGAAAACTGATATCCAAGTTGTCTGGCTCTCCCCACAAAAAAAAGCCTCTACGAAAAGATGTTGATATTAAGGGTATTATTTTAGAAGCTAAAACTTTTGAGGTGACCCAACTCATCAGTTCCCTGAGGGAAGCTCTCCTCTTTTTTGTTACATGAAAAGATACAATTTCCCACTCCAGGGTGAGCTCAACCTTCAGACTGTTACAGCTGAAGGCACTCCAGCAAAGCTCAGAGTTTCCATTTCTCTTGGGCTTCTTCAAGTCTCTTTTTTAGTTTCAGTTTATATTTCCTGTCTCACTCCCCGCCCGC
>JANZLQ010000079.1:77826398-77837714 GCA_026212715.1 Elanus axillaris | reverse complement strand
TGTAAGTCACAGAATGAAACAGGCTGCCCCCCCCCCCCCCACCTCTCCGTCAAATCAGGAATATAATTACAAGTAATGCAATGGAATTAAGACAAGAGAGAGAAAAGGCTGGAGGGAATTCATCCTAATGATTACATAAATTATTGAAGAAAAGTATCCCATGGAAAGCAAGAGGCTGTCTTTGGGAAGAGTACTCAGCTGAGTGCTGGTGAATGCAACGTCAGAAAACAGGCAAGGCAAATTAATTATCCCCATCTAACCTGCACATACATGGGGTGTAAGAAGTAAACCACACCGTCAATCCAGTACCATTGGTTCCCAGTGGAGGATGCAATAAAACAAGTGCCTTCAAGCTCCCAGCTAATACAGATTAGGTAGGATACTGATGTAGGGACTGTCCCTGCAGCTGAATATACTTTAGTGGAAGGCAGAAATGAGGGCTCATCAAGCCTAGTGGATAAATATCTGCCTCACATCTATTTTTCTTAGTCTTAAGGATGAGCTTTCATCAATTTACCCACCTGGGAATACAGCAGGTAAAATTTAGGTAAAGCTACCCAGGCCAGCACAATGTTTTAGCATGTGCTGGGGTATGGGGAGACTACTGAAAAAAAAGTCCATTTAGAAATTACAGTGTAAACTCTACCTCAGAGGTATGAGGAAACTATTTCCTAGGTGTCCTCCTGGGAAACACTTACCAAGCACATTACAGAAGTGCCTTTTCACAGAAGCACCAGGTGGGGAACCAGCGACATTGCCCCATGGTGAAGCAAGGGTGTGATCAGTGGCGACACATCCAAGCGTCCAGTGCTCAGCCCTCTCCTCCCCAGACAGAGCCATCAGCAAGGAGAGTGGGGCCGCAGCCTCTGGCTCATTTGCTTGTGCCACTGCATTCCTCCCAAGAGCATTGGGCAAGGCAAAATTACCCGCAAATCCCCTCAGGGCTGATTCTCATCTTTCAGCTGTGCGGATGGAGAGCAGCTCACACGAAGCTGGGAAGTGCTGAAATTCCTCAATGAACCACCCAGGTTTATAGTGATAGAGTTGTTGTAACACCGATGTCAATAAAAGATACCATCTCTCTACAAACCTTGCCACCCAGGTGAGACAGAGAGCCATGAGAAACAGATGAGAAGATAATGAGTCCTCCTGTAAATATTCCTCATTTGACTCTTACCACATTTTAGGGTTTACAGACCAGAAGGGACTAGTAAAGGCATCTCGATCAATTAATTGTGTGCTGGCCCCCAAACTCCACCCCCCTCATTTCTGCATCAAACCCTAACTCTTCTTTGAGATAAATTTTATTTTTAAGCTAGCACTGAAGATGCAGAAAGTTAAAAATTGTGAAACAAATTCACCAGTTTCAATGACAAGTAGAAGAGGACTGGCTTCCAGAAGGGCTGTGCACCCAATGCTTGATGAACAGGCCACCACCTGGGAGACTCAGTTGTGTCCTGGTTAAGCAACTGCAGCTCAATGAAAAAGATCCGAGTGTTACCCTGGCCTGTGACAGGTTCCTTGATTGAGTCACTTAATCTCATTACTCTATTTCACATACTGTACTAAGAGAGAAGATGTTTTCATTTTTTTTATTCTTTTATTTCTACAGAGCTTGTGAACTTCTTTCAGGAGGACAGGCTCTGCTGATGCCTTCGTACAGGACCTGCCAACAGTAGACATCATTGATGTACAATAGGAACATGAGGCATGACCTTAAAACAAGCCTGGTAGAGACACACTTAGTTCTGCAAATATAGCTGCAGTTGACTGTCTGTCTTGAATGACCATGTCCTCATCTTAAGCAATGCTATCTTCCACAGTGGCCACAGTTCAAGCCACATCTCAAATACGCAACCTCATTTCTGTAGTAAGACACCTCAGCCCTTCCACTGTCCCTTTCACTGCTAGCCCACAGCTCCAGGAAAAAAAAAAAAAAAGAAGATAATAGCAAGGTGTTTTGCTTGATACTGCCCAGGAGAAGTAGTTTTTTCCAGGCTAACCATCCTACTTGGAAGCAGTGTCCTGCCACTTGTACATGCACCATAGCTTGAGAATCACTCTCCTGATAGCAGCCACCCGCAGCTTAGAGTCCAAATATAATCACGATATAGAAATAGCACTTCATGTCCTGAAATGAAGAGGCCAACAGCCACTGGTCTAATTCATGTTAGAGGTCATGGCAAGAAATGGAAAATAACGCTCTTACAAAAACACAGCTAACTGGACTCATCCTCAAGGGTCACATATCAAATGGAATAATTTTAAGGTTCAAGAGTTGGAAAAGTCTCAGCGTTAAAAACCAAAACAATGCATGTTTACTTTGGATATTTTTAGACTGGTTTCCTAAGGAAACAAGGCTAATGTGATCATACTGTGTTTGCATTTGTGTGTATGTGAATGCATACACAAACTCCTTGCCTGCCTGCATGATCCTCCCCTCAATGTTTTTTTGAATATTTTGACCAATTTTGATCAAATCTGATGTGAGAACAGAATTCTTTGAGATATGGTATTCAAAAACATTTTGTTCAAATTGTTTGCTGGCCAGAAGAAAGGGACCCTTGAGGGGCTCCCAAAGGGGGCTTGGCCAGCAAGTTCACTCATCATGAGACACTAGAGAAGCCAAATAATAGGAAAGTGTTCAGAAACCAACTTTCACAAGTTTCAGTGCTCTTGGAAAAAGAAAAAAAAAAGGCAAGCTGAGAGCACGAGGTGAAGCTCCTCTTTCCATTCAAACGAACTCAAGATGAGTCCATCACGCAGTTCCATTGACTATGTAGGTGAATGTGGGCAGCCAGAAGCCCATCTGGGAATAAAGCACATGAAAAATTAGACCTGACCTGAGGGGACTAGCTGGGTGTGCGTGCATGTGTGTGTGAAAAAGGTATTGAAGATGAAAAAGCTGGAGGTAAATCAGAAGGTATCTGTGGTCAGGAGTGCCTGGAAGGAGAGGAGAGGGACCGCAGCATGCAAAAGTTGGTGCTAGAGGAATGTGAGCCTTTGCATGAAAAACTGACACCCCTGTGCATCCCAAAACCTCTGCAAATGAAGATACAACCAGTACAGAGTATTGCAGCTCTGGGTGCACATGCCAGTGTGTCGTGTCTCCAGCGCAACTCTGTTAGCCTGGAGGCCACAGTGCTTTTGAAACACAACCAGCAAGCACTGACTTGGCCAACCCTTTATGATGCTGCTGGGAGCAGCACCCATCCCCTCCTGCGGTTTGGTGGTGGGGACTGCAGGACCTCCCGCTTCCCTGCACTGCTCCCAGTTGCTTCCCCAGTTGCTTCCCTGCAGTGTCTCCTGAACCCCCAAACCAGTACTGGGGACATTTTGTCATGGTTGGAAAAGAAAACAGCATGAGCAAACAAGGAAGTGTCACAGAGGGCCATCGAAACTCTCCCGTGGGAGTGACTGCTGCAAAACAAAACCTGTCCTTGACATGGATGGCCTCCACAAGCCCTGGTCATATAGCAGCTAATCAAATACAATGAGTCTTCCTCATTTGGCACTCCGCATTAAGCAGTAAAAGCCTGCTTAGATTTCCCCAGCCCATCCCTTCACTGCCAGATGTTTGTTTCTTTAAGAAATACTTGACTACATGCAAAAAAAAAAAAAAGTCATAGTTCTTTGGGAGCAGACAGACAGTGAGGGATGGGCATCAGCTGGCTCAGGCAGAGCACTGAGCTGGAAAAGAAACTCTGCCTTATTCCTGTCACAAGATATCCATGACATGATGCAAGGCAGACACTGGTCCAGCAGGCTTTGGAGAAGGAGAAGGAAGGGTAAGAGCCAAGATCCAGCTCTCCCTGCTCTTGAGAGGGAGGATTAAACCACCTTCAGGAGGGACCAGACTCCTCTAGGTGACTACATGGTGGCCCAAGAGGACCCAGCTCCCAGTCTGGGCACTTCAGGTGCCTTCAAGAATTGAGATGGACCTGGGCCTGAGTGGTTCTCAGCTCATCACAAAACTGGTTTCTTAAACTCTGAAGTTTTTACAAAGAAATTCATTCCTGCTGTCTTTTCGGGGGGAGCCCGAGGTAATTGTGGTGGAAGGGCTCCAAACTGCAGCTGTTTCATTTGTGCCTTCAACAATGCAGTGGAAAGGAAAGCTAGCCAAAAAGAAACCTGGGATGAATATCAAAGAGCTGAGTTTGTGTAGCTTTGCACCCATATGTTTGTGTAGAAAGACTGTAAAAACGCCAGGAGCCTTGTGCTTGTTATAGCAGCTCTGAATCAGTCTCTCAGCTGCTCAAAAGCCAGTTTCACCCTGAACGCAACTAGAAGAAGACTTCCCCACTGTGCTAGCACTTCTGGGGCTCTACCGCTCTTCCATTACCTGGTCAGAGGCCAAGGTCTACACTGCTGGCGTGAGCCTCAGGTACCTGCCACCAGCATCGTCTAGAGCAGCCTCAAGACTTTGCTAAGCAAGAGTGGGGACCAAACCAGCCCAGAAACAGGTCCAGGCTGAAGGGGCTGTGGAGGCTCCATCCTTTGGAAAAAAAAAAGAAAAAGCAGCTGTAAATCAAAGCCTGCCCCTTCAAGCAGGTTCCACCACGAATGCGCAAGTGCCTTCGCCTCCTTGCTAAGCCACATGCAGCATGAGATGCAAGCACTCACATCAACTCCCCAAGCCACGTTTGGGATCGCAGCAGGAAGAGCTGACTCAGAGGACATCTCACATGGGGATGCCCTTAGCAAAAAGGAATAAGCATGCACTATGAGCAACTGGATGATCATGCACACAAATCACCGGGGAGAGGAGTCCGGCACAGGGGTAATCCGACAAGAGCTGCGGATGCACATGAAAACCTGGAGGGAAAGTGCAATGTGCAGTCAGCGATGCAAAGAAGGGGGAAGGAGAGGGGGGGAAGCGTTCATGATCTTCTGGAAGAAGGAGGGGTGCAAAGGGAAAAGCATGCGAATGAGAGAGTCCTCAAGGAAAGGCAAACCACAGGAGAAAGTTGCCTGTGTGGGGCAGAGGAAAGGAAGACAATGAATTGAATTTCAAGGCAAAAAAAGTGCTAAGAACTGCTTCCTGCAGAGAAATGGCAAATACCTACAGGAACTCAAAGGAAAAAAAAATGTTGCAAGAAAATCCAAGGATAGAGTTTCCTCTGACTGCACACAAGGATCCTTTACTTCCAATTGACTTGCTGCCGCTTATCTCTCAGCAATAAAATGCATTCGCCCATCCCAAGCTCTCAAAAACCCCAGTGCAATAATAATCACCAAAAAAATGAGTTTACATTCCCCAAAGCAGGACATTATGCATATGATGGAAGCTCCAAAGAAACTTTGTCAGGCTACGCTTAGAGAAAGTGAGGGGAGGAAAATGAAGTGTTTGCAGACACAAGAAAACAGAGAGCAGCAAATGCAGGGAAGGAGGAAAAAAAAAAGAGGAAATAAAACAAAACCAGGGAAATACTGCTCATCTGGGGCTTGTTAAATGCTACATGACAGGCACGGAATGCTGATGGATTGCTTCACTGCATTTGGTGCCATGCTTTCAGTGCCCTTCCAGACTGACAGCATGTTTCCTTATCTGAAGGAAAAGGCACTTCTAGTGATGCTGAGGACACTGGACTCGAGCAACCTTGCTGCAGGTGGAAAAGCAGCGGCTGCGGGGCTTGCCAACATGCCAGAAGGACATGCTTTAGGCTCCTGGCTTCTTTCTTCCCTCCCTCTCCAATCAGACTAAATGAAATGGAGCCATTTGCGGGTTTAGAAGTGGCAAGGGTTCAGCCCACTCCATCCCCAGGCGCTGAAGGGTTGAAATAAGAGCAAACGCTTACAGAACGTTTGTGTGCTTTCCAATTGCCGCACAAGCAGCCGCACGGACATCCCAAGCTGCAATTCACCTTCCAAGCAGCCCCGAGAAAGGGGTTAGGAAACTACCTTCACTCTTATTTTCAAGAAGGGGAAGCTGATGTGAAACTTGGCGTGGTCAAGACTTAAAAGAAACCCCCAAAGTTGTTGGGTTGCAGCCAAGCATTCGAGGTGGCAGAGCCAAGGTTCCCAGCGCTGATGCTCTCTCACCCCCGTCTCCCTTCCCGCTCCAGGGCACCAGCAACCGCACCCAGCAAGATCCTCTTCTGGATTCCCTCCCCTCCCATTCATGATCGCATAACATCCCCGGGTTGATTGCTCACACGGAAAAGCAACATGAGGAAAGTATTTAATGTATGTTTACGTCTTTTAATATAGGGTAGCAGCTGGAATCAAAGGCAAAAAAACCCAGGCCTCGGCACATGAGCAGTGTGGCTCTCCACAGAGCCCGCTTCTAATCACCGCCTCTCCCTGGACCACAGCTTTAGAAATCAGGCACTAGCCCCTATTGCCTAATTAGCAGAGCAGCGGAAAGCTTAGGAACAGGCATATCTTCTTCCTCCCTAAGTGGCCACTGAATAAATGCTATATCCCCAGTTCACAGCCCCTTTTTACATTGCTGGCATTACCAGTCCTTTGTGTACCCACATGCTGTTACTTAAATTGCTTCCATGTTTTCATTACTTGCCCTCTGTGCTGTGTGTATTGAAACTCCTGCAAGAATGCTGAAGTGGTATTTCAAAGCACTGGGGACTACTGGAGATGTGGCTGAAATTATTATGCAACAAACTTAAGTGATTTTTCAAGTCCTGATAGGGTTTGCTCCTCCTCGGGGGGAAAGATAAATTCAGGTGCTATTCCATGAGGTGCAGGACAACCGCTCCCACCCACCAGACGCACAAGCATGGTACTTGCAGCTCAGATCTCCATCCTCACATACATGTCTCTGGGGCCTGTATATATGCCCTGCATCCATAAGCAAGGCGGTAAACTCAAATATGATGCTGCTCTCATGCACAAGGGAAATGTGTACATTGGGCTGAACTCTCCTGGCAAAAATCCGAGGAGGACAGTGGAGCGATGCCAGCTGAAGATCTGCCCTACTGGTTTAAACGCCTTCTTCCCTGCTGCTGCTGCCGGTAGCTGCTTTTCTGGAGGTTGCGCTGATTAGAGCAACAGGCAACCAAACAGCCTAACTCTGAAGTATCAAAACCGCCAGAATCATTTAAATGTGACAATCAATTTTATTTTTTTTTAACCACTACTACAGCTCTCAATGGTCTGCAAGTACATGCAGAAGGTACCTGCATGCTCCTCTCTCCCAGGGAAACCCACAGGTGGACCAGACAGTTTCAGCTCCATTCAAGTTTCAACTTGCTGTTTCCTCCCTGCTACCTTCCCCCCAAAATCTGTCACTGCCCTGAGACACATGCGTCGGCCATGAAAGCAATTGCACTGCTAGCACTGGAACCCTTCTACCACTGATTCCCAACCTCCCCCTCCTACAGTGCCTTTCATCACCTCTTGATACGAGATGTTCACAGTCAAGGCCTGATCCTGCAACCCATCAGCTAAGAGGCAGTCGTGTGCGAAATCCCTTCGGCTGCAGAGATACAGGTTATCTACCATCCTGGTGACGCAGGCTGCAGGTCTGCAGGCATCAAACCCCTTGAGATCACAGCACTGGGGTCTTCCAGATCCCTGCTGGGGACTTCTCCGCCACGGCCCCAGCTCAGCAGCTGCCGCGCAGCAGCCGTTGGGTGTTATGCTAATAGATGCGCCAGTGTGGCAGCCTTCTCCCCATCTGCTCAGAGCATCCACCTGCTGGGGTTTTTTTTGTTTTGTTTTAATGGCCAGATTAGGCCAGTGCCGTCCCAAAGCGCTTCCAGCCTGTGCACGGGGTATGAACACAGCACCAGCCAGCTCGAACCTCGCAGCACAAGCTGGATGCAGCCGCATTTGGGCCATGATTCATCTCCTTCAAACTTTCTGCAATTAAAGTCTCACCCTGAGCGTAACCACACTACAAGGTGCTTTTGTTGTTGTTGTTGGGGCTGGGTTTTTTGCAGAGTTTCCTTATAGTTAGCTTTATTTATTTAACCTTTTTGGATAGCTGCATGAAGGAAGGAACATGCTTTCCATACCCATCTGACTGGGTGATAAATAGAAATGAAAGCTCCGATTTCTAAGCAGTCATATTCTGCATGGTCCATGCATGGTAGGGAGTGGTTTGCAAGTCTTTTTTCCTCCCTTGCACGGCCACAGAGGGATTGCTTGTGACACCTTTGCTGTCACCAAGCATGGTCTCACACAACCGCTAGCTCCCCTGAGACCTCTGCGAGTATTCAGGGAGGAAAGGGAAGTGGAAATAAGACATTGCTCAGTGCTAAGGCAGCAGCCCATCCTTCTGAATAGGTGGGAAAATCTCTTCTCAGTGTGTTATAGGGCCAAACCTCTGCTGTGCTATAAAGAGCTATTTTTTTCATGCACATGGAGTATGCCATTTAGCAGGTTTCTCAGAAAAAAATCCCCTTGATTTTGTTTTTTTTTTCAAGTTCAGCTTCTAAGAGAAGTACTCTCAGAGTGAGCAATGTTAATCTCCCTGGGCTCTGCCTTGAGTCAATGGGAAATGTTGTTGCTTCAAAAAGTGATTTAGAGTTATCAGAATTTTGGTCTAAGTCAGTCTGCTGAACAGACTGTCTCCAGGGAGAGCCGTTGGCAATTAGCCTCCTCAAGACTTCAAGTAGCCTTTGAGCATCCATCAAGTGTATAAGGTATGGGGGAAGAAGGGACCTTCTGCACAGCAAAAGATCCAAGCCCCAAGGTCTAATCAGTGGGTGCCTACAACCAAGATGAATTTGTCCAGCTTTTGGAGATACTCATGAGTCTTTCATCAAATCTGGGTTCCTGTCTGAACTCATCAGGATACCCACGTGTTACTAAGGAGGCAGAGGTGAAGTATTTATACTGTGATAAAGGCGTAACCCGACCAAAGCTCCTTTGTCTAACGCATAGGACAGAAAACACCACTACACCCAAAATAACAGGAGTAGTCACCAGGTGTCCCTCCCCCCACCAGTGCTGCTTAAAACACTTGAACTAAATTTGTTGTAAAGACTAAGTGTAGGGGGCATTACTGAAAAATCAAGACAACAACAAAACAAAAGGATGCTCCTGAAGACAGCTTATACAAAGAAAGGATTTTCTTTCTTTTCCCTCCCTCTTCCTCCCGTTGACTAAATGAAAAAATAAGAATAAAAAGATCAATTTTTACCCAAACTCAAAGTACCAAAAATTTCTCTCCAGAAGGATATTTCAAGAAAATGATATGCATCTGGAAGAAAATGAGACTTAAAATGGAAGTATTTTCTGAAGCATAACTACAGTGTTGCTAGCACAATGCTGTAATCAAGAATAATGGAGCCCTTCACCTGATATACAGGAATGGATTCAATTGTTCACCATGCACATACCTGTATTTTAAAAATGTAGTCGAAAGCTCTAACTGCCAGAAGGCTCGAGCATTAGCGCTCAGACACAAAGCAGTTTAGAAGTGGGCCTCTTCATTTATCACTCATGTAATGATTAATCTTAAATCTCAATTACGCACAAAAATAGAAGAAACTCAGCTAAACTTTTGATCCCTTACGAGTTGGTTCATCTGAAGGATAGTTCAAGAACATCCCTGCAGCATACGTGGCAGCACAGGATGATACCGGCTCTGCATTAACTCCTCTGTGGCCAAGTGTTAGGAAGGAGGCTTTGCAAACCTTGCAAAGGTTATGCCTCTGACACAAACTCTTTGAGCAGGTTAAATCCTACCCTCTCCCTCTGCTTTCAGGACAAAGGGGAAATATGGGAAAGAACAGGACTTACCTTCTTTTTGGAGTGTGATCTGTCTTCCTCTTTAGTTGCTTTGCTATTTTTCCCAGCTCTGGAAAGCTTCTGCTCCCCAGACTGCTTGATGGTGATTTTGATCTCGGGAGGGCAAATATAGTTCTCCAAGTTCTTTGGGGGCTTCTTAGCTCTCTTGGTGGTCTGGATCTTTAGTTTTAAACTCCCCTCTGTGAAATTAGCCTCCTTGATGGAAAATTCCTGCTCCTCCAGGCCATCTCCCGCCACCCATTTCTCACTGTCCGCATTGGAAGTGGAATCCACGTCTCTCCCAGAACCCAGCTCATCCTCTTCCTCGGGCTCCAGCCTCTCGCCGCTCACCGGGATCCCTTTCCCCGAGCCCGCCGCAGGCAGCATCGTCTCCCCCGTGCAGCCGGAGGCAGGCGGAGGCTTTGCGGAGGTGACAGCGGCTGGCAGAAAGTCTGCCTCACCCCCCCTTTGCCGAGAGCTGCCCAAAGTCTCCCTGGGCTCCATAGCAATACCGCAACACCCTGGAGTTTTATCAGAGGGAAGGGGAGCACTGGAGGGGATGAGGAGAGCAAGGGCAGGTACGATCCCAGGCAACGAATGGTAACTGTCTGCCGAATTCAACGTCCCGATCGCCCAGAGGCTTCAAGGAGCTCAGAAGGGACCAAATCTGCCACTGTCAAAAGAAAGGAGAAGAAAAAAAGGAAGTTAGCATGTGCACGTGTATCAAACACAAGTGTGGAGATGACTGAAACAGGGCATGCCTGGGCTTCCCCTGCAGCATCTCAAGGGCCTTCCTTGAAGCAAAATGGGAACCAAGGCTGGCTGGTGTTTCTGAGGCCTGAATCTGGTATCACAAAGCAAGGAACCATAGCCACGTGTATTGCTAAACAGACGAAAACGGTACGTTAAAACAAACCTGAAATGGTGTATAATTAATTGCAAACGCCTTCAACTCTGGACTTGGGAAATAAATGAGGGGGAAACAGCTCTCCACACCCATGAACCTCCTCGTTACTCCAAAGTGCTCACTGTCACATGGTATTTTAGAGGGGAAAAAATAGAGGTAGATGCTTGCCTCAGTTTAGAAAACAACCCAGTGATCAGAGCACAGAAAACATGATGTTGCCCTGTGAATCAAGCAGAAGAGTTTCAAACTCCCAATTTCCCCATTTCCCAGGTGAGAGAGATGTCTTTGGCTGCCAGCTATTCTAGGGGGGACCGAATAACTTGGATGAATTATTCATTATACACTGGGGAGACACATGTTGTCTGCAGCCCAAGATGCTCCCTAAGATGCCAGGAGCGCAGAAGTATCCACCTGGGTCTCCTGCAGGGTGTATCACAGACCCCAGTATTGCGAGCAATGGGGGAAAGGTAAACTCCATGTTCTCCAGGCTTCCTCAGGCCTGTGGCAAAAGCTTGGGCTACCAGAAGCAAGGACTGTGCTCTCATCCTTTCAAATGCGGGCCTTCTTTAAAACATTGCAGGTTGAACCCTGGTTTGGGTTTGTATGGGGGTTTTTTTGGGTAGCGGGAGAGGGGCGGCAGGCCCAGCTCCTGTGAGAAGGTGCCAGAAGCTTCCCCGGCTCCAAGCGGGACCCGCCGCGGGCCCAGGCCGAGC
>JANZLQ010000079.1:77796788-77808413 GCA_026212715.1 Elanus axillaris | reverse complement strand
CCCCCAATCCTTTTCACAGCACAGCCCCTGCGGGCTCATGACCTATGTGGGTGATTTTGGGGGGTCCCAGTGACTGCTGTTCAGTCCCGAGGTGAGGAATCCCTCTCTGGGGCTGGGGGAGACTCCCGACACCTCTTTGAAGGATCAAAGCCCTCTGCCCCCCCTTTTAGGAGGAAGCACAATGCCCAAAATACAGCACAAATTCAGACCCTGGGCAGTGGAACTCTGCAAAATCCAAGTCCTTGGGCTTTTGCTCCCCCCCGCCGCAGCCCTTTGCTCCGGCAGCGGTCTTGAGGATGCTGCCGTTTGGGTTGCCAGTTTGGCGAAGGTTTGCTCACAGGAGTTAATTGTTGGCTTGCCTGAACGATGAGGAGGAACCCCCAGAAAAGGGAGGGTTTGTGGGATGGAGCTGTGGAAGTGGATTTACAAGTGAAGGTAACACTGGGGGGGAGTAGGGAGCATCCCCCCGCGTACCTCTCTGCCTGTTGGATCCCTCGCAGAGATGGTGCCACGGGGATCCATGTCGCAGAGTGCTTGCTGCAGGAGTCTCAAAGGACACCGAGTTTCTCCCCTTGGCTCTGGGACAAATGGTAACCGCAGGCCATCATCCGAGCCACCTGAATTGAGGGATCAACTGATGCAAGCACTACCTGGGTTGACCCCCGCCAGCCACGGAGGCTCAGCCATACGCCGCGATCCCTTAAGCGACAGATCTACACCACAGGTCCCAAGCGAACGCCAGCTGGGGAGGAGAGCTTTGCGTGGCCCACGAGATGCCAACGTAGCCCTCAGCAACCCTCAGCAGACTCGGCTCCCAGGGTGAGCGTGTGCCCTCAGCCGCACCGTGTTTACTCACGCTTTCTGGGAAAAGTTCCTGGATAAAAACCACACCAAGCCCTCGTTTCCCTTTGGATCTTTCCTCGTGGCTGACGTCCGCCGTGATACTTACAGATCCGAAATTGATGAGCTTGGGTAGAGGCAACAGGCTGTGTCCATCCTTCTCTCACGGTCCTTTTCTCCCGCTTCTCTCCACAGTTAGGAGAAAACAAATAAACAAATCAATAAAATGCACAAAACCCCAATGGCCAACAGATCAACCCCACCTCCGTCCCAAACAAATATGCAACTCAAAAAATTTTCAGTTGGAAATGTCACACTGAAAATGTTGACGTGTCTGATTGAAACCAAACAGGAATTGTCATTTCGAATCAGCGCTTTGACGTGGAAGGGAGGCTTGTTTGTTTAAATTAAATCACCCAACTGGAGCTACATTTTGTCATTTTGTATCTGAATGACACAAAAAGGAATAGTTTCAACATCCTTTGGCAGAGCTGCCAGTGACATTTTCCTCTGAAGAATTTTGGTTTTGAAAACTTTTGGCAGGTAAACTCTGCATCGAAGAGCTCCATTGACCATCATCTTCCTCCTTGGAATAAGCCAACACATGGTCATGAAGTAATTGGCTTGATTGGGTTAACACAGAAAACCAAATCAGGGACCAAAATATTAAAAAAAAAAAAAAAAGAAAAAGAAAAAGAAAAAAATCACTTTTGATTTTCCTTTTTTAGAAAATAGTGGTTTGTTTCTATTTAATAAGTTTGGGATAAAAAGCATTTTGTGAGCCTTTGCTCTTTTTATCTTGTATTTGTTTTCTTCTGCAGAGTGTACATATACAAATGTATTTAAGCAGCCCCACTTAAATAATTTCAAACTGAGAAGTTCAATTTGGGAAGTAATCAAGATAATGACTTATTTAATGCTCACTTACTTTGAAAACATGGGGGAGTCTAAAATAATAATAATAATAAAGCCTCAAAACTGCTAAAGGAAGTTTTTGATTAACCCAAAGTTATTTTTAGGCCTGTCTTATGTATAACTGGAAGAAAAAAAAATATCACAACTGGTTACCTGTAGACCTCAAACTCTGAGAAGACCCATCAGGATAAAATTAATAAGCAGAAAAAGACCCACTCCTTTGAGTGGTCACCTTGTGGGACATGTGTGCATAAGTCGTTGTGGACCAGGGTTGACATTAAAGTTTTTCTTACCTATGTTTTTGTCTTCTTGATCTAGAACACTTTTTTAAAAAAATCTCCTCCCTCTGACTCTGCTGTGTGTCAGGGAGTTCGTACAATGTAAGTGGATAATCTGAAAAAGGAAATTTCCTTCTCTTTGTTCTTTTCACTTAAAAACTACTATGGCATTCATAAGGTTGCTTTGGTTCCTGCAGTGGACCTGAGATGAGTTTCCTATTTGTGTCTAACAACCTGTACATAACCTTGACTGCATGAGACAGGCAGATGTTTTATAATGAAGGCCATGAGCCTGTTATTTTTATATAAATAGCATATTGAGTTAAATATGCATATAAGACTGTCTAGGTTCAAGGTATGGACTAGTATTATGCAGAATTATGGGGTGATTTGTAAGTTAATGTGGAAGAAAACACGTATCTTGCAAGGCTCCCAGTAAAACACCGGTAACATTTATATGATTCAAAAATACAAACAAATCATTAAAAATAATAATTTGCAATTGTTTTAATTGCTTACATCAGACCTGTTTTTGTATGGGTTTTAGTTTCTCAGCTGTCTAGCGCACACTTCTCAGCTTTAAATAGAAGCTATCTATCTATCTAATCTAATCTATCTAACTATCTATCTTTCTATCTTTTTATCTATATACACACACATAAACTCTTAGATATAATTAGCAATTCACTGTATCCCACTACAATGTAAGTGGTGGGCAATTATACTCCAGGACAGTTGAAAACAAGGGGGAAATGTGAACATGTTTCAATCATCTCTTTTTTTCGCTCAAGAATTGGAAATCCAACTGTTTGAACGATTGGCCCCAAAATAGAAATAACAGTGATTTTTAAAGTTGCCCTTTTGTTTTGTAAATCCCTCAGACATGTGCTATCAAGTTTCAACATTGTTGTGTGAACAATGGCGGGCAAGAATCAAAATTCAGGGCCAAGGGATTGGAAACCAAGTGCAAAACTGATTTTAGAAGACATGTAAAGCCCATCTTTTGGTTGATTCTCCATGGGTTTAGGATATTTATACCCCCAGCATCCCCCAACCATTTCTCTTGTCTGTCATTTGGATAACTGAGTACCGTTATCCCTATCTCAGCATCTTCTCGATATTGACAAAGGCTGTGCCATGCTCACTACATGTCCAAAACCAGAAGAAAAAGATTTTGTCTCCAATTTCTCAACCAGGACAATTAGAAGAAAACCTTGGTAGCTTAGCAACATTGTATTACAGCATGGGAGATGACCTCCTGGGTGGCTCAGGTTCAAGTTCAGACTTTATCTATCGGATCTTACCGCAGCTTTCTTCCCCCTACAGAGCCAGCGACTAAACATTTCTCCGCTATCAGGCAGCACACAAAAGTTGGAGGGCTCAGTGATGCAGCGCTCGCCGACACACCAGCAGAAGACCAGGACCTGCCCTTTGCTCAGGCTGCTCAGACACGCAAGTCCTTCTGAAAACCTTTGAATGTTTCCCTCCTGTAGCTCTTTCAACATCCCTCAGTTTTGCTACTGCTCTTACAGTTGTGGTTATGTTTCGCAGTCTTTCCTGAGCAAACAAGTAACTCTGATCTCGTAAGCGCGCAAAATTCTTTCCCTCATAAATAACTTCAAAGAAACTAATTACTAATAAACATCAAAACCTACCCTGGATTCTCATGTTGCATTGCTGATCTACAGTGGTGTGGATTTCAATCACAGTTTCCATACTGATTACAATTTTGCATATATATGTATATACAGCCTTGAATATACATACTTATGTATATTTAAGGCTTTATAAACTAATACAGAAGCCGTAACCTGAATAAGAAGCACAACACATTGGCAGAAACATAACATCAGTCAATGAAGCACAGGACCGGCAGGAGGTAATTTAAAGCTACATAATTTAGGATAGGGAGTGAATGGAAATACTGGATCTGCTTGGGAATTCCAAGTATAAAGAATTGTTTAATCTAGCTAGGAAAGTCATAAAAGGAACTGATAACTAGAAGTTGAATTCAGAGAAAAGATCACATTGCAATGAAGATGTACGTGGTTCATAGTGATTAATCATTCCAGAAACTTAATAGGAGGATTGGTAGAAATCACCATTTCATGACATTTTGAGGCTGGAGACTGGATGACTTTCTAGAAGATATGTATTAGCCAAGCAAAAGTAATTGGGTTCAGGACAAGAGCAGACATGAAATGAGTTAAGAACTGCCTAACTGACAGATCTCTGAAAGTAATTGTCAGTGCAGAATTATTGTCAAAGAGGAGTGTTACTAGAGTTTTCCCTTATGCTATTCATCAGTGATCGGGAAGTAAATATAAACCTACTCCTGATGACATTTGTAGATGACATTATGGTTGGTGAAACAGCAAAGAACGAGAGTCCAGGGCAGCCTGACGTAACAAACTGCACCGCCTGGCTTGGGCAAGCAAAATGCATTTTAATGCAATAAGACGCTAGTTGCAATAAGGTGCTTCTTGCAAACACAAGACAAAAACCTGGACGAGCACTGCAGTGCCGGCTTTGAGTTGGACCCTCAAATCTGAAAGTGCTGATGTGACCCTGGGCTCCACAGCCAGGTGACTTGTGGTGTATGGCACTGGTAAGGTTGAACTCGAGAGGCTGTTTATGGGTCTGACAGCCACGTTTGAAAACGTATGGTGACAAAATTGGACAGGGTACAGAAAGGAGCCACAAAAAATGATTGAGGGCCGGAGGAAATGATTTGCAGGGCAAAGCACTGAAGAATTATGTTTAGCTATCAGAAATAGATTTGATTCCCAGGGAAAAATGCCTTGTAGGTGAGGAAATTACATGGTACCAAAGGACTGGAGTTAGGTACCGAATTTCTCAAAGGAGCAGGGCTGGGACCATTCCTCCCTTCAGGATTTCCTACATAACAGTTTAAGTGACCCCTATCCACCGTAAATCCAACTAATTTCTAACTCTGTCCACGTGTTGTAATTGAAAAACCTCCCTTAAAGCTTTGGGGTCTCCTTTGGGGCTAACCGTTATATCGCCCTAGTGCAATTCTGGTTTTGGCCTGGGATTCCTTTCTGGAAACAAAGTTTAACGGACTAAAATAATACTAGCCTTTAGCCTAAGCCAAGCTGAAGCAGTGATGACCTTGACAGGCTGGGGACAGGCTAGGTGGCCTAGATGGTCCTTTCTGGCTTGGGAATCTTTGAAAAAGAATTTGCAGAAGAATCATGTAAATGTCTCTTGAACTTTGACTGACAGCAACGTGTACACAGTGCAGTTCTCATGAAAGGTGCCACAGAGGTGGGTCTGCCATTGCATTTCATTGGGCTGCTCTGTTAGGCACAGATAACATTAACTGGATCAGAAATACTTGATTTCTTTTGTCTAAGTATGTTCTCAGTCCCATAGAGAGGGTATCAATTTCTATTCCCCGTGAGAAAACACAGAATGGCCTTGGCTTTATTAAAATATGAAGTGTACTTCCCCCTCCCTCCCCCCAAAAAACCCACACCAAGAACCTTCAAAGAATACAAAAATGTCTTTCTCCTTTGCTCTGTATAATTTCAGTGAGTCAGTCACACAGTAAGAAACACAGACTGTGAGATATTGTCAGCAGTCAGAGGGTGCATCTCACAGGTGAGATGAGGTTGGCCTCAGAAATTATTTGGAGGAAAAAAACCGAGCACGCTCCCATGCTATTAGTAGTGTGCAAAATCCTTCAGGTTGCAATGGATAATATCCATCCATGGATAATATCCACATGGAGAATATCCAGTTCTCAGTATCTATGTACCTTCTTTATCTAAAATGTAAATCATCTTAGCTGTTCCTTTCCTCCCAGGGCTTTGCAAAACTTGACACATGGATGCTTATATGATTAAATTATTTATCACTGTTGTGGGACACCTGAAACTTTTGAAGATGGAAACATGAGGAACAAGGTGTATTGCATTTCAGCACAAAGCTCGCTCTTAGCAATAGTTTGCAAACATACTTCAGGGTGTTTGGCATCGTGTGTGTGAATGAGCCTCTGCCAGCCCTTGCACAGTGTGAATGAGACCCCACAAGGCCAGGGTGCAATATTCAGCAAAAATCACTGCTGGATTTAAACCTCTGTCATCTGTGTTGGGTCTCATCTAAGGGACAGCACCCTTCCCAGCCAGGCACTTGGCGGCATCAGCTTGGTCAATGTCCTTGTGGGACACTTGAGCCTCTACCAAGGTAAACGCTAGCACACCCAGGAGTATATTTATCAGTGGCAGGTCTACAGCAGAGTGTCGGGATACCTAATTCTGCCTTTTCTCCCTTTTCCCTGCTCATTTTCATTCCCTGACACCCCCACGGTGACAGCCAGCCTTGGCACGCGATGGTGCAGCGATGCCCCGAGTCGCAGGGAGCGGCACCAGGCGTCATCCCGAGCGACCCATCCCGAGGGAAAACCAGGGAAAAACCTCCAGATCTGCAAAACCGACAGCTGGTTGATTCCCTGTGCTCCGGGGAAAGTACAGCGCAACTTTTAAATTCACACCTCGGTCATTTATCAATGTTTTCTTACCGCAGAATTTCTCTGCCAGCAAGTTAAATTTGGAAAAACCCCAACCCCTCAAAAGTACTTGGGTGAGTTTTTGCCCAGTTTCTCTTGCCTCTTGCCCCACAGCATCTTTTTCTTGCCCTTTTCCCCACCAACCTGGTTTGATTTTTGAAGTTTTGGGTGGGTTTGGTCGAAGAGCCATGAAGCATTGCCCTCTGCCGGCAGGTCCCACACCTGGCTGTCAGCGCCGGGATGTCCGTGTGTCCGTCTGCAGCGGCTCCCGGCAGCGCTTCGGCTGGGGAGGGGATTAAAAGGGTCCAGATTTGCAGCTCGGTATGTAGATTTTGGGAAAGAAAGGAGAGGAAAGGCAGAAAGACATCATCAGCACCGAAAGCATTGCTTGCATCCGTAGAATTCAATACACAAATACTGGTTTATGGTGTTGTTTTTTTTTCTCTCTTTTTTTTTTTCTGTAGTTATGCTTTAAAATATTAACTGACAAAGCGTTTCTTGCTCCAGCTGCATAACTCTGCGCTCATGCAGCAGCCTGTGTGATTGAGAGAGACTCGTGCAGTCCCGTTGTTCATTAGGAGTGAAATGCAGACTAACAGCACGGGCGGTAAAAAGTCACTGACAATAAAATATTGTTGGAGAACAGGATGCAGCTACCTTGATTATAGCAGGATCTGAGCAGCTCATGATCTCATAGAAAAACATTTATACTCACACTCTGCAGGACTTGAGGGGACTCCAGTGCTCTTATTTTACAGACAAAGAGGTGAGGCATAAAAAAAAAAGAAAATTATTTATATTGGGTTGCAATGGGAACCTTGGGCAAGAGGGCTTGAATTCATGTTTCTCGCATCTTAGACTCTTCTCGCCCAGCTCACAGATGAGTTTTCCCCACTCCAAAGTTTACACCAGCTCTGTCCAGCTTAAGCTGCGAGTTTAGGTAGCAGGATACATTTTAAACTTTTTTTCACTTTGAGGAAAGTTTGCATCTCAAATATATTATATAATATAGAGCAGAAAACTTCTAGTGAGAGCAAGCTAAAAATATAAGATTTTTTCTTTTTTTTTCTCTCCATCACAGCTCCTGTTCCCAAATTACACTTGCCTTGCTCAGAGTCTTAGAAAGCTGACACAGAACAAATTGTCCTATGTAAATTACAAGTTTCCCTTCTGATTGACAGCAATCCACAAAGATGGACTAATTCCAGAGGAAGTCAAGCAAAGACTGTGTCATAACTATTAACCCAATTTTAAAGATGTTCCAAATCGCTGCTGAGTTGCCAGCATGTCCTTCATGTAACGGCGCACGTAAATCCAAAGTAGGGGAGCCAGACAGAGTACACGTGAGCAAGTTGTAGTGGGCTACAGGTTGTAAACGTGCAGTTTTGCTTCCCTGGCTGCTGCAGCCTGTGTTGGGCCACGAGAACCTCGTCCTCCTCGCTCCCTCCTGAAGACTTTGATCTTGACGACGTGCAATGGGCAGTCAAGCATACGACCAGCTATGTTCTTCCTGCTTCTTTTGGCTGCTGTTGTCCTTAAACCAAACCAAGTCATTCAGGGAGCAAGGAGAATTATTTTTTGAAATTTGGGTAAGGGAAAGGGAGAGGGAATACGGGCTGCTGTAAAATTGGTATTGTCATACAGCTGATTTGATTATGCCACTCCTTACTGCAGAGCCATGACTGAGTTTATCGAGGTCTCCCTTTGCAAGTGATAATAAACCTAATAGCTGCCCACAGCTTAATATTTTTTCTTGCACTACATATGTTCACTTTTGGTCCTTAGATTATTTTTTTCTTCAGTCTCCATCTGTTCTTTTGCCTTTGAGGTACTTTAGTTACCATGGAAATGACAACATCATCTGGATGGGTGGAGCTTCATGCAGTGTAAAGTTGGTTTCCTGTATAAAGTGGCTTGCAAGGTATAGGGGTGGCTGACAAAAATACAGCATTTTATGTGATAGCTTTTCATGGTTTAGGTGTGCAACAGAGAGATACCTATGTGTGCTCATGAGGGCAGGAGGCATGATGTGCCTCTTCCAAGAGGGGGCATGTGTTTCATTTTTGCTCTGGCGGATGAAATCTTTCACTTCAGTCTTTCATGCCTGATTTCTTAAAACCTTTAGTTGCAAGTTGGCTTTTTCTTGAGAAGAACTTATTGTGAGACACTTTCTGCGTTCTGTGATTGTCAGATGGGTCAGGCAAGGTGGAGAGCTGGTTCCCTAGAGATGCGCATCTTTTGTCGTCATTGCCATGAAGAAGAATAGGAAGAGTTAATTTAGTGGGCAGTTGTCACATGGGCTTTATTGTCTGGCTCTGTGTGTGGCATCGCCTCCTTGGTCTCTGGGAGGTGTCTTGTGCCTTCAACAAGTCCACACGACAAACGATCCATGATCAATACGATCCAGAGATCACTTAAAACAATTGTACACACACATCATGCATTTCATCTCAACAAACCTGGCAAATGCAGGGCAGAGCCCTTGTTTATACCAAATCAGACTTTATTTCAGTAGTGACCCCATGGACTTTAGCACAGTCCCAGAAGCTATTATCCACTATTAGCCACTGTAGCACCTGGCAATATTGATTGTACAGCCTCATGGAGATGAAGGTACTTTAGATGAATAATGATTTTTGGCAAAGGGTATTAAGGAGAGGGCCAGATATGTCAAAAAGATGAGAACTTGGCCCATGAAACTTAATATTAAGGCCTGTACTGTTTCCAGAAATCTTTTAGGCTAGTTCCTATATTCAGTGGAAGTCTCTTAAAGACCCTGAAGTGCTCTCTGCTTCTCTAATCAGGTATGTGGATGGGGCCAGGGGATACGTCACAGAAAAGGTTTTAATGCAATTCCCACTGAGACCAAAGGAACAGGAAAGTGCTGATTCATCAGAGCATATGCAAATATGGGTTCCTGATGGAGAGAATGTTTCTCAAATGCAGGCATGTCTGGCTGGCTGGGATAGCATTCAGTTCTTAGAAAGTTTGGTGGGGAGAAGGTGAGGATCCCACAAAAAAACAGGGACTCCCATGCAAAGTCCATGGGGATGGCTTCGGTCAGTGCTTAGAGCCTGCTGAAAAGAGGAGTCTACGGTCAAAACCTTGGATCTTCTATCCTAAGCTTACTTTGTCATGTGCCTAGAGTGATAGTATTTATTTCTATTATGGTTATTTTTAGGTGCTCTAACTCCAGCTACAGCCATTTCTTACCACAACAATCCTTTCAGGAAACAACCTCCCCAGCAACACTGGAAATCTTTGCCGTGGAAAAAAAAACAAACCAAAAACCAAACCCCAAACCCCAACCCCCCTAATGAACTCAGCAACCAGCAGTAGAAATACTTCTCAAAGGCACATTCCAGCAATAAATAAATTCATGATTCTCAGAAAGCTCATAAACCAGTGGCGGTGCTGGGTTTTTTGCAGCAATTCAGGAAAATCCATCTCTTGGTCCAGCATGGATGGCAAACTCCAGGGCCAGGGACACCTCAGCAGTCTCCTTTGATTTTTTTTTTGTGCCTTCACTGAGGAGAGCTGGGGCATTCACGTGTCAGGCACCATTCTGGCTAAAACATAAGCAATTGCACCAGTGAACTCCGGAGCAAAGAGCGTGACCTGTTATAATCGGTGCCAAAAGCTTTTAGCCAGGCAGCGACAGGCTTGTCCTTGGTGCGAAGGGAGCAGAGAAGGAGTGCTCCTCAGAAAGCCTCATCAGGAGAAAATGAGGGCCCGGGGAAAAAAAAAAAGGCTGGTTTCAGTCCTCTTAGAGATGAGGATGTCTGAAGCAACACCTCTGCAAAGGCTGCTGGCAGCCGGGGCCGCTTCCAGCGTTGCAGTGTCACGCTTTCGGTGTGACAAACCGCTTAATAAGCCAGCAGCTGCTCCCAGCATCAGTTTGTCTCCGGAGCAGTTTCCATCCGAGCCTCGTGTGGAGTGTGTTGGAGTCATAGAAAAATAGGGCTCAGAGGGACCGGGAGAGGTCACCACCATCCCCTCTGCCACCCGCCGAGGCAGCCTATGCAGCAAGCGCCAGATCGGAGAGGACAGCTTTGAAAGCTCTTGGGCAGACACAGGCAAGAGCAAAAAAAACCAAACAAAAAGGCCCTTTCCTGCTTTCATACAGCCAGCTAAGAGCAAGTGGGGATTTAGCAGCGGATGGCCTCCAGGCATCTCAGTGGTGCATTTTAATCCTTTTTGCTTCTCGGCTTTCTTAAGCTCAAAATTAAAGCTGAATTTGCTTGGGTTGCTTCAGAGGTTCTCAGTCATTTCTCATAGGGGTTGCTTTTCCCAAAGTCTCTTTACGAGGTTTCAGAATCTGCTCTCAGGGTCCTTTGTCAGGATGGTTGGCCACCAGACATGGCCTTCACCTGTGGCAATGCTCCTCACAAGAATATGGGATCTTCCAAAGGAAGGGAGGAGATATTCCTCAGCCAGGAGCTCAGCAATCTTCAGCACCATGTATGTAAGATCCAGACCCAAAGAGAGATCAGGTAGGAGGAGACATGGACTAGTCCTAGATGTACAAACGTGTTTTTCTTAGGTTAAACATAAGGTTGTTACAACCTACATTCCAGTTGTCTCTTTCCCTCGAGCTGATTCACAGTGGAAATCCAGCCTAACTGAGGTTAATCCAAGTGCAGAGCCCAAACCTGAGATTCTTTCTTCTGATCTGCTGTCCATTTGAAGCCATGGGGGGTAAGCAGATCCCTTATTTTGTAATAGGTCTTCCCCTCACACTTTTTTATATATGAGGCCTTTTACAGCTCAGATATAGCAAGAAGAAAAGTAGGACTTGATTTTTTTTTCTTAGAAATTTATAGGGATATGCACTGTAAAAAGTTAAAATCTTGGGACTTTGTCTTTAATATATCTGTTTTTAATGAACTATTTGTGTTCTCTGTTTGGATTACAGCTTTGTGAGCAATCAACTTCTTGATCTACTAACCAAACCTCTCAAAATAATATGAATGTTTTTCTTTGAGGTTATTTGGCTATTAATTTTTTTCTTGCTCTTTTTACCACCAAAATGGTAAACTGGGGGGCGGGGGGGGGGATGAC